>JAPTGZ010000002.1:6010764-6025087 GCA_029814645.1 Fowleria isostigma | reverse complement strand
ATCCTCTGTTGAGTTTTATTACACACTACTTACTCTGATCTTTTCCAATTTTGCACCTGACAAATAACCCAAAATATGACAAAAACTAAAACTAATAATAAAACACATAAAAACTAAACTAAAACTAAGCATTTTTGAAAAAAGGAAAATTAACAAAAACAAGCAAACCCACTCTAAAAACTAATTAAAACTAACTGAATTGGAAAGGAAAAAAACGTCAAATGAAAGAAAACTAAACTATAATTAAAAATGCAAAACTATTATAACCTTGCACCCTACTAGGAACACCTACTTCTTCAGTTCATCACAAACATGCAGAATGATTACTTTAGGAGACATGTATTTCCTGAACATGAAGAAAGTGAGATATTGTAATCTGAAGTGTAACTAAAGCTGACGGACAAATGTAGTGATGTAGAAAGTACGATGTTTACCTCTGAGATTCAGGAAGAAGTATAACCCTACATTTAAAGTAAATACAAGTATTTCACATTTGTTAAGTATGCAAATACTTTTGATGACTTGTTGGGTATAATTGTTAAATTTTCAGTCAAAAAGTCCTGACAGTACATCACAGTTCTGTATAAAATTATCTCTGTAGCTTTAAAACTGATATTTCACATATAGTGTTTTTTTGTTTTTTTCAGTCGGAACTGTTGTGTTATCGAACTAAGGCACACACGGTTAAATATCATTGTTTGCTTATATCATTATCAGTGCCTCTCACTGATTTAATCCTAAACATTCATAGATAATCCACTTTTAATTCAGTAGTCTAACAGGATTTGTTTTTATACTTCGCCTATGCATTGTATGTTAGTAAAATTAAAGATATTCCAATAATCACAAGGTTTTATTTTGAGATTTATGCAGGATTACATTTGCTGAAACCTGTGTCTACCTACTGCCAGAAGAATACCTTTACAGTTTGATCTGCTCTTTCTGAAATCTTAATCCATCCATTGAAATCTTCTACCTGACTGCATTCTGTAACGCTTCATTCCCTCCGACACACCCTGCTGCTGTGACCTGCTGTGGCTGCGTTTGCACCATGATAAAGCAAAATATGTCGCTTGTTGAGATCCAGTTTAAGTGATAAGATGAACCATGAATGCACCGCCAGACGGCTGCACGGTCCGCTTCCCTTTTCCTTACATAACACTTCTGTCAACTTCTGCTTCCCCTGTGAAAACAGAAGAGCTTAACTGTGAAGAGAGGAACCCTCTGAGGTCCTGGCACAGGGTCCATCACATACCTCCCCCCAGGACTTCTCAAGTCTTACATCATTTAGATTCAGATTTAGATGAGCAGGTTGATAGTAAAAAATAAAACACCATTTTGCCAATTAGATTTAACATTCATAACATCAATGACGTTCCATAGATTTTGCATTAGGTGGTTCCCACAGACCAGAGACAATACAGCAAAACCCATCAGTCTACTTTGTTCTATCATTATCAGACACCCAGAGACACTGATAAATAGAGCCTTTTAGATTGGTATAATTATTTTTAAATTTATCTTGTATGTGGTCTGTGCTAAATTAAGCTATGTACAACTGCATAATAAGAAAAAAGTCATTTACCTTAGATTTGTGGAATTGATTAACTATTTCAAGCACGTTGGTGTAAAAATGACGCCAATTAAATTAGTAAAATGCTGAAAAGTAATTCAATTATTGCACTAATAGAATGCGCAGAGGTAATAAAAAGTATCTTGAAGCATTTGTATGAAGGATTTTTAGAAAATGCAGGATAAATTTGCATAAGTATAACCATTTGTTCTGTTTATATTTTTTAATTACTACAGAATTATATCTGCAGGTGTAAACATTATAAAGAGCCTCCTTTTCTTAGTTCTAATTAAAATGAGGAAAACATGTTATGTAGTTTGTGTTTAAGCTTGTCAGGACGGAGGGTATTTTTCCTCAACGACTGAAATTAAGATGCTCCTGAAGTGCTCTGAAGTGACCAGTAGAAGCAGCTTGTGTGACCTGGGGCCTACTCGATTATGAGGTTATGCAATGAGTCTTTAAGCCCCGCGGGTGTGTGCTTAGGCATGAATTAGACCAGTGCTGCCAGTCCAGGAGTTATTCAGGCAGTGAAAGAGCCCAAATCTCTTGTTTCTGCCTCAAGTCCGAGAAGCAGGGTGTAAAAAACATGACGTAAAAAAAAAAGAGAGAGAGAGAGAGGTCTGACATGGAAAATGGTCAGACAAAGCCAAGACAATCACTGACAAAATATTGGCTTCACAAATTAAATCAAGATTGATTAATATTGATTTGTTTTTTCAGCATCATGTAGAGCTGAGTAATGTTTTCTTAAAATCACCATAAAGTAAATTTGTCACTGCCTTGCTGACACAGTATTCCATATCGAGGCATTAGTGCTTCAACATTTGGATGCATTTATTCTGTTTAACCATGCTCAGGTTACTTAGAGAGAACTTTCTTGTCGCTGTGCCAAATAATATCTCGAAATGTGACAAGATAAGCAACAAATAATAATGTCAAATGGAAATGGTGTAAAATCATGCAAATGAAGGTTTTAGGGTTGAAAGGAGATAAGAATGTGTTTTCAAAATGGAAAAGCTGTAGAGGGCTGCATAGCTACATTAGGTTATTTTGCACACATTTATTAACTGTAGGTGCAGAAAACAAAACATAAACATTGTGGTAGAATCATGTGACCCTAATGCCAATAGCTGAACAGATAGTACGCTATGAAAAGGAAACAAAAAAAAAAAGATAAGATGTAAAAGAGATTTATTAGAGAATGTGAATCACATGAGGTGGCTGATTGTATCATTTTGTCCTCAGTCACAAGTACTGTCGATGTTGTCACAGCCAGGAATGATAACAGTCAGTGTGTAGTCAAGATTTGTACCAATAAGGAGCAGTTCCACAGACACAGATAAACAGGTTTTATACTTCTGTTGTTATACTTAATTTAATCAGTGAACAGGCAGGAGGTCTGGGTTTCAGCTCGCCTCATTGTCTACTTACATCTCCACTTGTTTCAAAGCAAAACGGTATAAAAGCCATATATGTCACTGCACGACAAAACAAGTGAATGTTGATCATACCAAGATCTACAACCAAGCCTTAAACCACATGTGCAGACAGTCTGTGAATAGATCTGGGATGATGTAAAACTCCAGTAATGTTTGGGTGAGCTGAAAGAACAGTTTTCCAACAAATCGCAATAACATCTGTCTCGGAAAAAGATGTTTTTAATCATTTTTATAAAAATATAGTAAAATCACACATCAAGAGTAACACAGTGAGACATCCTAATGTTGTCTGGTAATGTTCAGTGCTTTTTACATGTGTGTTTTTATTGTGTCATCAGGTCATCTGGACTTGGAGGGGCTCTTCCTGGTTAATGGTAACGCAGAGCGCGTGGATTGGCTGCGTCAGCGCTACGACAGCGGCGAGGAGGTGGAGCTAGAGAAGGAGGCCGACCTGGCATCAGCAGTCAGTTTGCTCCGTCTTTTCCTGCAGGAGCTTCCCGAGCCCGTCATACCAACTGCGATACAGGGACACATACTACAGCTACATCAAGGTGTGTGACTTCCACAAGCTTTTTTCATGCAGGACAAAACGGTAACTTGGTTTTTTTTGGTTCAGTTTTTTCCCCCCTTTTTGTTTAACTTATGCTCTTGTTTTTAGTTGTTGCAGAAGAGAGGGCTTTCCTGTTATCCTTTAGTCATTTTCTCTTCCTCCCCAACCACATTGTGGAGCCTGATGTTCTTGTGAATGTAGTGCTTAGTGTCTAAGCCCATTTAATAACAACAGACAAAGTGAGCGGTGAATATAAAGAATGAACACATACAAGGGATAAGCTTTTGCTCACCATCTCTGAATTTCCATCCAAGCTAATGTTGTGTTTGGTTAACCTGTTATGACTGTGACCATGCACACAGAGTTATCTAAGCTGTGAATACACATAACAACGGTCCAATAACTAACTGACGCAGAAACTGGCAAAAGCTGGGGCTTTCATAACACTAAGTACTTAGCTGTATCAGAAGTACATAAATGGCATGTGTTTATAATCATAGAATGGCATTTATCTCATGTGTTTATCTCCAGTGAGGAGGTTTATTTTTGTCTTTCCTTTTGGACATGCTTTCTGTTTATCTTTGCCTTTTCTCACAATAAATTTTTTTATCTACTTACTGTCAAACAATACAGCTGTGTAGATATGTCTCCTATGTTATTCACAAGTGTCTTCACCTCACTTCACACACCAGCCAGGTTTAATACATTATCAGTAAAATCAGATTAAATGGTCAGACTATTACATGTATATACAATGAAATCCCCTCTGAAAAACTCCCACTTCCTCCATTACTCTGCTTTGTGTTTCTGTTTCTCCTCTTTGCCGTGCCCTCTTTTACCTCTTATTCTAACACAGATAATCTCTTCTAATCCCTGTGTCATGATGTTGGTTGGTCTTTCAGTGTCATTCAGATTATAGCAGTGGGCCAGTTTGTTTGGCCACACCAACCATTCACTCATTCTTTTTATATTTAATGATGGCACTATTCCGTTGTACAAATGTATATTTGTTACTCTTTTTCCTGCCACATGTCCTGGTTCTGCTTGTTCCACCTTTGTCAGTAGAAGGGCTTAGCGTTATCAGTGTTTGCTAAATTTCTAAGGCCACTTTAAGAGGAACACAATGGACTCGATAACCCATAATTCCATTACATTATCTCCAAATACCATAATAAAAAGGTGTCGTAGCAAAACTGACTGCAGTGCCTACAAGTCTGTTAGTTGCTTTACAATGATCATAAACCAATGCTTGTATTTTTTTTGTGGTTGTAATTGTAGTCATAAGAGAAGCTGAAGCAGTGAAGCCTGTAAATATGCTACTAGTCAAATGCAATCATGGTCATTAGTCTCTTCTTTATCATCTCCAGATTACAGCAATGAGGAGGAGCTGTGTCGAAACTTGAAATACCTGCTGCAGCAGCTTCCTCAGCTAAACTACGGCCTGCTGCGTTTCCTGTGCCGCTTTCTGGCAAGCGTGGCGTCACTTCAGCAGGAGAGCTGGAACATTGGGGCACTGGCCGCCGTCTTCGGACCAGACATCTTCCAGTAAGACGCCTATTTTGATGAATAATTGTGCAATATCATTGGATATGGGAATGTGTGTTTAGTATATATGTAGGAGCGCTGCACATTTCAACCTAATCTCATACTATGCAAACACAAAGACGGCAATTTAAAGGTTCAATGATGATGATTTAAGAGGATTGAGGGAACTCCAATTGTAGACATGGAAAAACACAATCTCTGTTGGATGGTGATATCTTCTGTGACACTAAACACTGTGTAAAATGTGAAAAGAAAAAAGGTCACTATATCAGATTTTTATTAATATGACTTTTTCACCAAAACATGCAATTCTGTTTGAATAACAATGAGTGTATTCACTGCCTTTATAACATATTACTTAGTCACAGTATGTAGCCAAATGTAAAGAGGGAGACCTACACTGAGAGCTGTGTGTTGTAGTTAGTTTCTTTTTAAACACTCAGGTGCAGTTGTTTGTTTTCCTGTTTACCCAAAACAGGTAAACAAACAACTGCACCTGTCTGTTAAAAAAGAAACTAACGACAATAGTTATTTTTGGAGACGGTATGAATTTGTTACAAGACCTGAGAGCTGTCTACTGTATTTATGGTCCTTCATTATTGTTTAACTAGTAGTATTTTTTGATTAGTCATTTTTATGGCTTTGAACATGTGAAAGACGCTGATAACCGTACCTCATCTATGAGCATGTAATGTTTGAGTGTCATGTGAAAATTTACCTGCATGTTTTTGTAATAAATATTTTAATCCTGATGGTTACATATTATTACATCAAAATCTTTTTTTGGTCAGATAGCATGCAACTGTAGCACATGCTTTATAAATATTTTAATAAATAAATATTTTACCATATCACCCATGTTCATTTGCAGACTGTACTGATAAGGAAGTAGCCCTTATTTAGAACCTATATGCCTCTACAACCAGATTTGGGCAAGTAGATCGCCCACTCAGAGCAGAATACAAGCAGATTATTTAAACAGAAGTTGTTTGACTGCCTTTTTTTCCCCTTAATATCCCATGGGAAGATGCACCCAGCCAACATAATGCACTCCTCCTCCTCTTGTTCAGTCTATCAACAGATGGAGAGGACCTTCGGGACCAGGAGTCTGTCAGCAGAATTTTGGCAGAGCTGCTGGACAATCAGGATGGTCTGTTTGACTCTGAGGACGACGATGTGTCTACCACCAATGACTACAGCTCGATCAACGAACAGGTAGAGCAGAAATCAGTCTATGAATATTTGTGGCCGTGCACAGATAATAAACATAGCACACCAGCAGACATGTCAAGTTTTACACAAGGTTTTAAAATTATTTGGCCTGGAATTACCAAAGTGTTTATCAAAAACAGAAATGTGGCATCTCTATGGTAACTGAAAAAGAGTCTAAATTTTACACATTATTTTGTTCTCTTAAGTGTAATAGACAAGATGGACAACAATGAGCATTTTTTTTTGTCATAACATTGTATCAACATCAGAAAAATAAACATTGCATAAAAAATTAGTAAAAATAAACCAAAAATTACAGTAACGAAGATGGCCAAATAAGCTACAAACTGAACAAAAATTACTAAAATAATCAACAAAATGAACAGTAATGAGCAAAATATAACAAACTAGTTAACAAAATGAGCAAAACAGAACAATATCTTCTAAAATTTGAATGAAATATTTAAAAAAAAACAAAGGGGGGGGAATGCACAAAGAAACGCAATTATCACAGTCGACGCAGTTTTCCCAACCGTAAGTTTGGGATTGACCATATTGAACAAAGCGCCATCCCATTTAGTCTAATCTTGTCACAGAGAAACATCTGAAAGGAAATCAGAGAGAGGATCCCGAAGCTCACACCTCAGTCTTTATTCTCCAGCCTACACATTACTGCCCCGCTCTGAAGATTAGCCTTTAGGGATCAGTGTTTTATCTATTTTTGTTCACCCCCTCTCTGCCCCAAAGGGCTCTTTGTAGTTGTTTCTACTGTACCATAAACCAAACGGACCGCATGATTTATTACTGTAGCCAGTAGCTCATAAAGAGAATGAAGAACAATGCACAGCAAACAGCACAATCTAGAAACAAAACATAATACCCACATTGTCAACGTGTCTTATCTTAGTTGGTATTTGTCGCTCCTCTGACACACAGCTTTTTTTGTCAAATTTTTGGTGGGGCAGACAGTAGAATGTGGCATTTAACAGTGCCAGGACGAAGGGAGAAATTCTTTCTGGAATGACGCAAACACAGAGCAGAAAAATCCTTTTGTATGAAAAGAGTCACATTTCAGTCACCAAAGTTGACATTGAAACGAACTGGTTACAAAATAAAACCCGCCTGGAGCAAAAAAAACATAGACCATAATAGAAGATTTATGAGTGTTTAGTCATTTAGTTACCACAATTGAGTCAACAGAGCTAAAGGGACAAATGAGCCTGAACTTGGACGTGTTATGAAGATTTATAGGTGATTCAAGACTCAAAGCTTTTATTGTCATATGAACAATGAAAAAAGCCCGTGAAAGTCTTGTTTTGTTGTCCTTGCAATGCAAAGTATATATATTTAAAAAAAAAAAAAAAAGGATAAATAGATAAGAGTTAAAAAAAATAGAGAAAGATAGATAAAAATAAGCACTGCAAATGTAAATCATGCAGTTCTCTCTGTGCAAGTGTAAACAGGTAGTACAGTTACATGAGATAGTGATAGGTAGGTATTTATTGCTTAGTTGACATCACTAGTGTTTGGTTGAATTAAGAATAACCCAAATTACCACATGGAACTGTCCCCATTGTGGGAGTAATAATGGAATATCTTTTATTAACATCTGTGGAGAATTAAGACAAAATAGCTTATTTTTTCCAGGCAAATGAGTAAAATTTTCCCCAAATTTTAATAAAAAATATTGCCATTTATTTGTATAAAATGACAGTGGGTTACAATAACAAAAAAGGAAACCTTGAATGATGTGAAATAAAAAACAAAACAAGTTCATCTTTATTTCTAAATAGCTCCATCTGTGTCGCCACGGTAACGCTGTGTGATTCTTGTAGCCAATATGCACATAAGCAGGAAGAACATCACCTAATAACTCAACATAATCACCTTTCAGAAAACAAAACACAAGAGGCAGAACTATGCATGCTGTTCACTCCATACCGACACTACATGCACATCTCTCAGCTGTTTAATTTTGTTTTATTTACACTTTGATTTCTTATTTTACTCTTTGAGTGAACATTCTGACTGACTGATAGACTAAACACACTCAAAGGCATTTCCCCTGTAGCTCAGTAATGCATCCTCCTACCCTGGCAGAGTTCACGCTGTATTATTATGTGGTGGCATATAAACACAGTAACCATGAGAACAACCTTGGTCAGTATCTTACATCAACTTTTTTATTATGATTCATAACATTTAAGTGAGAGTTTTCAGTCATTGTGATAAAGAGACAGACTTTTCTCCTATTTTTCGTCTTTCTTGCTTCGTTCATTGCTACCTTTTTTATTCTATTAAAGCATCTTTTGTTTTGTATGAAACCTCTCTGTTGAAATCTTTTCTCAGAAGGAACTTGCCTTGTAATCTTGCTTCCTTGGGGTCATTTTTTGTTTCTATCTTTATTTAATTCAGAACGAAACCTAATCCCCTTCAGAAGCTCTGGTTTTTAGAGGAAATTTAATTAAGCTGAAATCGAGCTCCACACAACAATACACTGAACTGCTGAATAAATTCCATGCCATTCATTCTTTTTTCTGAATTTAATATTTATACTTTGCTTGGTTTTTGCCGTCTCGCAGATGAACGGGGAGTCAAATAAAATGAGACTAAATGAGACTTTAGCAGGAGAAGAAAGAGAAAACAGGACAGTGAGAAAAATCTGTCATGACAGAATATCTGCGCACCGGTTCTGGAGTGTTACATAAGAGAGAGGACAAGGGGAGGGGGAGGAGAAGAAGCAGTGAGAAGAACGAGGAGAGAGGGGTTTGTGTTCAAAGACAGAAGAGGAAGGAAGAAGCGAGGAGAGGGCAAGCCAAGATGGGGATAAGAAAAGAACCCGGTGATGATGTAACCGCAGAGCTGACATCTCTAGCCCAACAGTCTGTGTGAACATAGCCTCATGAGGGGGATTAGCTCCCACCCACCCACATGCATCATGCTTAGACTTAAGCCCGTTAACCAAAATTAGTCTAAGTAATAAATGCAACCAGTGATGGGGAAGAGAAAAAAACTGCAAAGTAATGGTCAAAGTGAGGTTTGGGAGATAAGATAGAGAAGATAAAGAAGTTATGAAGATACGAGTCAGATGAAGACCCAGTGCTACTTTTGTGGCAGTTCCCAAATGAGGTTTTCCTTGCTATTTAACCTTGCTTATGTCACGTATCACCATTTATTGTAATATTATCTTTTTTATTTGGCATTTTTGCAGTGAAAATGAGGTATTTTTTGAGGTTTAATTCATTGATCATGTAAATTATATAGG
The DNA here is from genome assembly GCA_029814645.1 of Fowleria isostigma. Taxonomy (NCBI): domain Eukaryota; kingdom Metazoa; phylum Chordata; class Actinopteri; order Kurtiformes; family Apogonidae; genus Fowleria; species Fowleria isostigma. Next base: position 6,015,503 of record JAPTGZ010000002.1, on the reverse strand, counting down.
GTGACACGGTGCTGCAGGTTAGCACTTGTGCTTCACAGCAAGAAGGTCCTGGGTTCGATTCCAACACCAGTCAATGTGGGACCTTTCTGTGTGGAGTTTGCATGTTCTCCCCATGTCTACGTGGTTACTCTGGTTTCCTCTCACTATCCAAAGACATATACTAATAAGTCCAGGTCTCCCTTGCAAAAGAGATTTTGGATCTCAATGGGACTTTCTGGTTAAACAAAGGTAAATATTATCATAAAACCTCAGATTGAAGTTGAAGGTTATTACATAAAAGTGGAAAACTGGAAAAAAAAAAAAAAACAGGGACTTTTTCAGCAAATATATAAATAGCCAAACATAAACCCAGTGTGTCCATCCACTGGCATTGATCCAACTCCACAGGTTTTACAGGTGAATCAATGTTGTAGAAGATGACAGTGTTTCCATGGTAACCACAGAACCTCTGAACTTCGAAATTGTAGTATCTGATGACCTTGAAAAGATGACAAACTGGATTTCACACCAATTATTTTACATGTATTGATGGGTTTAGTGTATAAACAGGTATTAAACATTTTACATTAGTAAATGGTTTTAGTTGACAGTAGATGTTTGGGTCTTTATGGGTTAATGTTCCCTCTCCAGTCGGGCTTGAGATTTCATGACAAAGACATTATAATGATTGGAATGTACATTTGCCATTTGAGGCGGCATAATGGTTATCACTAAAAATGGAGAGATGACCTACACTTTTGCTTGCGCTTATTTATTTAGCTGTAATAACCATTAACATTTTTAATGAAGAAATTAACAATTTTACGTGTTTGAAATTTATAATTTTTCCTCCAGTATATAAAATATGCCATTATATTCTGCATCTGGAACTCTACAGTGCAGCGCTGGTTTAGTGATCATTAATAGTTTGAGGTGTAGCAGCATAGTGGTTAGCATTTCAGCATCACAAATAAAAGGTTCAGGGTTCAATTCTCAGGCCACCGGAACCTTTCTGTGTTGAGTTTGTCTGTTTCCTTTGGATGTTTTGGTTTTCCCCTTTGCTAGCACAGGTACATATGGGTTAATTCTTCTTGATGATGAAGATCTAGAGTTAATCCCTGAGTGCCTTCAATGGCAGCTCACTGTTGCTGATGTGCTAATGCTAATTGTTAATGCTAGGTCCTGTGTATATTGTAATGAGAAAAATACAGACTGAATTTTCCTATAATAATGATAATAAGATGTTAACTTTTTTTTTTTTTTTTTAACAGACTGTTATACTGAAATAACAATAAGAGCCTGAATTTAATTATTACGTTTTCCCTGTATATGCAACTCTCAACAGATACGTGGGACTTTAGTTGGGTTCTCATTAGGAATAATGTTGTTTAGTTATTCTTTTACAGTTTGTCTGACCTGCCCTAGTCAATCATTGTGTACCCCTGGGCAGCTGTGATGCGTGACAGCTTTGTTTCATTTCACCAGAGAAATGACACTCATGCAGGTTGGCAGGGAAGTACCTTTTGGTGTATTTGTTGACAAAATATGCAGCTGACTGTTGTTTTACCGTTTCAGTGAGAAACACCCTGTCTTGGCTCGCTGTTGCCATGACAGTAACTGAAGGTGTGTTTGTTTTGATTGAGCATTCAAAGAAGGTTGTCATTGAAGGGCTATTTAGACAAGGCAGGGAAGATGATGCAATATTAAATTCAGGTTTGGCAGTTGAAGAGTCGGTTCAGATGCAGCTGTATACAGTCTACCACTGTGCACCTGTCGTAGAGAAGAAGCATGTTTTGACTGATACCATCGAAGCAGAGCAGAAACACCAGTGTAGGTTACATTAAAAAAAAACCAAGCATGTCCCATCTTAACAAAGCCATTCTGTATCTGTTTTGTGCCCAGCGTTGGCAGAATGGGGCTGCAGAGAAAACAATAATTTAATTTGGCGACTAAATCTCACACCTGCCATTTCACCATCTGACTGACACAGTTTCTACCAGGCTGCCTGTTGTCCGTCTGTCTGTCTGTTTAATTAATTAGCTTCTTATCAGAGCCCATATCTTTCTAGGTCTGTTAGTTTAACCTGAGCTGATAAATGAATGTAGTTACTTTGCCTCGGCCAACGTAGAGTCCAAGTACTTCTGGAGTTGAGCCATGTAATTCCACAGTGAATATATAGCTTTTCCCTGGACTATGGACATTTAATCATTCAAAAAGGTGAATGAGGTGAAGTTACCAATACCAGGGGGTGACATAATTTGTAACAATGAGGTGTAGTATATATAGTTAAAGTCACACAGACATATGATCCTGTGACACAGTTATCCTCTGTGGAGCAATAACCTATAGAAGTTAGAACATGGCTACCATATTAATGGCCTAGTTGTACACTGACACCTTATGCACATCCTCTGCCGTCCAGACACCCACACATTGCATCATGATGCGTTTGGAGGAACATAGTGTGGCTGGACTGCTGATGCATTTACTTTGGCTTAATGTTATGAGTGGTTGAGAGAGAATGTTGGCGTCTGTGAAGCAGTTGATAACACTATGTGAAGCTGAGGATGAGTGCTAGATCACACAACCCACACACTGCAGGAACGTTGGGCCAGAGAGCTCATCTCCAGTGGTCGGGCTGGAAGTGAACTGCTCAATCACCAGCCAGAATTGCACAAGTTCAGTGTTAGAAAAAATTATTTTGAAAAAGAAAATCATGTTTTTGTTGTACATCCAGGCCTGGAAGAATCCTGTTTCTTACTGATAAGCATTTCAGTGTATTGCATATAGCATTTAGTGAATCCGTTTTTTATATCAGGTGGCCAGGTTTTAAGCAGTTCACTCTGTTTACAGGTACAGCAGGACAGGTAATGACGAGATAAGTGCTTTAATCATGTGATATCATTTTCTGTAATGGGTAGCTGTTGGCTCAGTGGCTGACAGCCAAAAGCGCTGCAAGAAGAGGGCGGCGTTTTAGAAAAAACACAAAGGTTTTCACATGGTAAGAGATTTTGCATTGTAAAAAGACATGTAAAGTATGTACTGCATGTTTTTTTTTTAATCACAGTTTTTTTCTGCACAAGTTTTGAATCATAAGAGGCTGTCGTTTTAAGATTCATTGTATATTTAGTGACATACTGTATTTTGGATTCAGTGACACTGAACAGAGAAAAGGTGTTTTCTATTTCTCTTGTATTTACGTTGTAAAAATAATAAACAAAAAAACCCCAAAAAGATCAGAATGATGTACTTGGTCTCAGGAACAAAGTAAAACAAAACTTATCGGGTTGTTTTGGATTATGTTTAGTTTTTGTTACTTCAGGATGTTATAATGCCTTTTACCATAAACTGCTGCAATTGCTTAACCACTTTTATACATTTCAAACTAAATTATCTCATTGAATTGCAGAAATCATAAAAATCATGAATGGTTTTGTAATTATTTCCAAAGCTGTAACATCAGAATAAATGATACTTATAATAATGGTAACTGGTCGGTACTTACACAGGGCTTTTCCACGCATTAATGGTGCTCAAAGCACTTTACAATACAAGCCTCACATTCACCCATTCACGCACACAATATACAGCAGTGGAGGGGGTCTGCCACTATGCAAGGCACTACCTCACTACTCACTGGAGGCAATTAAGGGTTCAGTGTCTTGCCCAAGGACACTTTGACATGTGAACAGTTGGAGGCGGGATTCGAACCGCCAACCCTTTGATCATTGGACGACCCACTCTACCAACAGCGCCACAGCTGCCCATGTCAGTCCTAGTCTGCTGTCATTAGCTCAACAATCAGACTATTAATATCATCATCATCATCATCATGAGAGCTCAATAGTGGCCCTTTTTCAGCCTGGACTTTAAAACCAGTCAGTCAGCCTCTAGTTCCAGGGTGTTTTTTCTCCTGTTTTCAGTCAGTCAGGTGCACACTCAATGCAGAGTTGTGCTCATTGTATCCACACATCAACGCTTTTGTCATAGTTGATAACCACTCAACCTATTAATACTCAGACTTGGAGCTGGTGGAGTTAATATGATTAAAATTTTCCACAGACTTGAGTAAGGAGAAACTCCACCCCTCCGCTCTTATATGAATGGCAGTGCCTGGTCATCCTGTCAGGGTATTAAACGCCTCTTATCCTCTAATATCGTTGCGTCACCACAAAGACCCTCTGACAACTTACTCAGCACAGCCTCAGTAATATTGTGAACAAGTTTGGACCATTTGACACCATAGTTCTATAGTCAGGGAAGCAGGTAAACATCCAGGTCTCGGGGTTCAGTTCCTGCTTTTAGTACTTTAACAGGATGACATTTATGTTCTGTTTTCATTTTACTGATCAGTGGCCCTCAGAGAAAATGCCTTTCAAAGCTGGTGTATAATTCAAGGTCACTATTCTCTGTGGTTTTCTTTTTGTATTTCATGCAGATTAGACTTCTTCACTCAAGGACTTTGATTCATAAAACCCAGCATGTAATTTTTTAGAAACTAAAATGAAGACTCTAACGGAAGAAAATGTCTAAAATACTTACAGCAAGACACTGGCAATTCTGCAGATAATGGGTAAATTACACTGTAAGTTTTCCTAATATAAGAGCATAAACTGAAGTTCATTAGTTTTCTGTTGCTTTTTTTTTTTTTTAACACAAGTCCCAAAGGGGTTGCATGAGGTGAGGCCTAGGAAAAAAAATGTTGTGTTTCCGGTTTCAGTCCTGAAAAAATTAGGGTAGGTAGGTAGGGATTCTCTTTT
>JAPTGZ010000002.1:5989419-6000608 GCA_029814645.1 Fowleria isostigma | reverse complement strand
GCATCGGAAACGTTGATACTTGGATGACACCAACAGAACGGCTTCGTCTATATCAGGTATCAAGGAATGTCTTACTGCTTGAGACCTAATTTTCATACTTAAAGTAAATATATTATTAATTTTTCTCGCATTAATTTTAACCGATGAGTTGCTGTAAATAGACGTGTTTATTTTCATGTCATGTAAGTGTTTTGGTTTATAAAAATGCAGAATGCTGCATCTTCATCGCTAATGGCATTGAATATTTTTTAGTCTGGCTTATGGAAACAGAATTCATTTCCACGCAATACTAAATATTGAATTATAGGTTTAAGACTCGTTTTTAATTTTAGGCTTAGTTTATGTTAAAAGGTAGGTCAAGTCTGCAAGAAATGAGTCAAAGTCAATGTGTCTCTTAAAATGATGGACTGTGCGCGACTAATGGATTAATGTCTCTAAGCGTCTTAAAGGCCAGTAGGACGAGACTGGCAACCCGACCCTGACTGTTGCACACTCATACACTCATGTGACCCAGACTACACTTAAGTACAGCATGTTCCTCAGACAGTTAATACGAGATCCAGAGCGCACACACAGCTTGGCCGTGGTCAACACCTGAAATCATGTTGGCACTTTGTGAGTCCTGTTTCATTTTATTAGGTTCGACAATGCAACGTGATCGTAAATGACAGCAAAGCATCTTAAACATGTGGCGTTTAAGTGGTTTAGAATTAATAGATTTGTTTGTCGGGCAACACAAAAGGATTTCTGTGTTTGTGGTGCTCGAGGAAGGCTTTAGGTGGCAGCTGTACAATGACGCTCAGAATGCAATGACAGCTTAAATTGTTGTCAAAGGAGGTGTGTGTGTGTGGGGAGGGTATTATATGCAGTAGATTACTTGAATTAAAGATGCCAACGAGACTCTTTTGACATTCATGTGATTGTTTTGGTTGGTACCAATTACCCACAGGCATCATGTGAGTGACCCCATTTGACCCCAGGTCTGGTCCGGGGGGATTATTGGAGCATTCATGGACTCCAAAAGAGTGAGGGTTCAGAGAGTCAAAGAACTCATCTGCTTAATTTAATATATATGTCAAGCACTCTCCTTGATTCAGTGTGAAGTATTTCAGGTCTTTACTTCTTAATACCAGATTAGTTGTAAAGATATTTCTTATTTATATGTTTTATCATCAAAGAAAACCTCAACTTGACTCATTACATATTTGTCTTCTGTCCTGGTGTATAGAAGAACATTTAAGGACAAGCAAAATGCAGCACAACTCTACTACATATTGGAAACCCCAATTTGTATGTTTTAACATGTGATTTTCTTGTTAAAAATGCTATTTTCCGAGTGAAGGGGAAATGTCGTTGGCCTTTAAACCTATAAAACAGTATTTCATCAAATAAAACTTTGTCTATTTCAAGCCAGGTCAGTAATAATAGCCAGTATAGAGATTGAAACAAATGAATTAAAAGCAGTTCTCAATGACATGCCAGGTAAAAACAAACAAGTAAACTTTGTTTTTCTACATCCCTCATCTGAAGTGTTGTCCAGTTTTTGTCACTGCAGGTGTGTCATATTGTTTTTCAGCAAAATTGTCATTTTTAGAAACTTACAAACAGCAGGAAGACAAGATTTACACATTAAGCAAATAATGGAAATCCTTAGACTTTGTTTTGAAATTGCTAAGGAAGTTTGGCAGTTGTAGAAAAGTGCATTGCAACTTTTAATATATCTCTAACTTTTAACAGAATAGTGCTATTTTTACCTAACGTAGAGGGAATTAGAAATAAAGGCCCTTCTCTGATGCAGATCTGTTTCAAATATAAAGGCTTGGTACATTTTTCAGCTGAGGTAAATAAGGTCCTGGGTTCTATTTAAGGAATAATCATATTCTGATAAATCCTTAATTTGTTCAGTGTGAAGGCCTGTTGCATTTTATTTTCCATTTCCTTCACTAACATTAACATTTAATGTTACTTGTGACTCTTTAATTATAATGACATTACATGTGAACGTCTGTCAGTAAACGTAATGTAAATACAATTTTAACATGGTTTCTGCCTGTGTCATCAGCAGGGGTGATAACTACTTCCCCATTCTTTTATTCCTCTACATTTTTTATCATTACTGTTCTGGTTGAGTTTGAGAGCCCCCTAGTGGCAGACATCCCAGGGTGTGTTAAATATTTTTTTTTTAGTTGCTTCTCAGGCACCCTCTGATTGTGATTAAATGCATTCCTCAGTTCCTTCTGTGTTGTTTAAATAATTTCGTAGTGTCTTGGGGGTTTTGATGAGTCAGTACACATGCATTTTTCATCCAGAAGTACCTCGGCAGACTTGGTATTTTATGTGTGACTCTGTAAATCTTTTACTTGGCCGACTGTGACAGCTCTGAAATCAAGGCAGAGTTCTAGACTAGTGACTCGACATTAACTCTGGCTGAGCTGTTTGTCTGGCACTTGACAGACAGGAAAGTCTGTCCCCATTGCCTGTTGCAGTATTCCCTTAATAGACTATGACAGCCAACACACGCACGCACGCACGCACGCACACACACACACACACACACACTTTACATGATGACAGCCTCTTCTCATATCATATCTATAAATAATCCCTGGTATTTCTCTTCTGATCTCTCGCCGTCTTTCGTTTCTACTCCCATCCGTCTTCACTTTGCGTATATTCCCTCTGTTTGTGGAAAGTTTCTTCTTAAAACCAGTGAAATATTCTGTTAGTGTGACAAACTCAGCTCTATGGATGCACATTTGGCGAGAAATAGAATAAAGGAGTGAAATGAACAAGACGATGCAGAGAAGGCCATGAGGGTGGGAGACTTTCAGATGTCCCCACGTCTCACCGATTTATTGATTTTTGATTTATTCAGTCTGTGTCAAAACTCAGTATCGGACCTCAGGAGACAAAAGGTCAACCCAGAAGATAGCACTTAAACACGTTATAAAGCACTTGTCTTCAGCTGTGCTCTCGGTGTGTATCTGCTCAGTCTTGCGTGCCGTTCTTCACTGATCCGTTTAACAAACCGAGCACGATTCCACCAATGCTCCAACAGTGACGTACCGTCTCATGTTGCAGATAAACGCTTTAACCAGGTTACACTTCTCTCCTGGTGAAATCCCCTTATAAGATTTCCCACTTTTTATTTTGATGCAGCTGTGGAAATTATTTATATCCCAGTGAAATCTCATATTGTGCTAAAGAGGCGCGTTTGGTATGTTTGTGCTAACAATGAGCACGTGATTACGAACACGAACCAAGAGACACAAATAGATGTGGACATGCTGTACTAGGTCAGTTCTGTAGTTTTCAGTAGAAGAAGCTTCTGGAAATTTGGTTAGACACCGTAAAAAGGCCAAAATTGAGTTCCATTAAGTATTTTTTAAGTATTTTAGTGAAACTAAATGATCAAAAGGATTCCAAATGAGCTCATTCTACTATTTAAAAAAATTTCTCAAGACTGTGTGGACATGGCAGATTGAGGTTTTGATGAACATGTTTGTCTTTGTACTTATGTGTCATATGATGCTGCTGTGAGCTGTGAAGTTTCCCCCTGGTGGGATCAATGGGGTCTTATCTTAACAAGGACTGGATTAGTTCATAAAACAAAAGTTAGATAACCTGACATATATATAGTCTAATAACATGCTAATAAATCAGTTGCATATCAGTTACGTGCAGCTTGACCTTACCTTTGGTTCATACTTTATGCCGTCAATCATTATTGAGTGTTTGGGACTCCATCTGGAGAGGGTGATGTGGAGGGGGGAGGTTGGGGGGGTTGGGTTTGAATTCCAACTACAAAATATAAGCTCGTAAGAAAAACAAGCCATAAGTTACTGAACAGGTCCAAGAGAAAAGAGCACTACATATGTGGTCGTTATTTGTTGACGATTCTACAAAAATTCATCTGATTATTTTCCTAAACCAAGGATCAGCATCAACAACCATGACAGACAAAGTGATATGTGTTGATGGTGACTAGTTAATCTGAGTGGAACAACTAACTGACATTTTATTAGATTTGTTTTTGGAATTAATTGCATAATAAATCTCCAACATACGGTAATGACAAGTACTACATAGGAATGCTGGCATTTCTCATTTCAGTGCTACTACAGTATGAAGATGCTGACACATTCAGTCAGTCTTGTCTCCTGTCTTTTATCTCCAAGTCATTAACGAGTCATTACCAAGCTTGTGTTTTATTTGTTTAGTTTATAGCGGCACGCTGTTCCATATCAGCTGTACATACATAACAGGTGCATGTTGAATACATTACGCTTGTGTGATCTTTACATTCTGCAGATATAAATACAGAATATGGGTCAGTTGACTGTGGGTCAGCTGTATGCTTTTAGTGTTTTGACCTAGTTATTGATTAGATAACAACAACCAACCTCTAGGGTAAAAAGATAAACACACAGTTCATGTAGAAATAAACCACTGTAATATTTATCAAATATATTAATAATTCACTTTGGACTGCTTCAGAACCTCTGCTTTTTTATTTCACGCCCTTTAATAATTTTAATTATAATCATTAATCCTAAAAATAATAATGTTTAATAAATATTTGTAATTATAATAATAAATGATCATACAGTGGTGAGAATGATAATTACCACTATTAATAGTAATACTATTAATAATGTCACCAACATAAATTCATTATTGTCATAATTGATATGAATAATGCTGATAATATAAAATAAACGATGGCTGTAATTTATCTGAATGTCAATATATTTATCAGCAATTACACAACAATAACCAAATTTAACATGACCACTAAAGCATGTGATTGATAATGGATAATGTAACGATTATAAATAATAAGTAAAACAGGCTGTAATAATTATAATAAATGATAGAAATAAAGTCAAAATATTTTAAAGAGTACGTAGTAAGTATATTGAAAGATGCAAGAACCTTGATATTTAATGGTTTTGGCCTCAGTGTTGGACACTGTAAAATAGAAACCCTAACTGACCTAGATAACACCACTCGCCCACGTATCCTGTCAGTTCTCAGCCTCGGTTCTGCTACAGTCATCCTAGCTGGCTCTCTGAGAAGTGTTTATATTCCTAAATCATCCGTGAAATAATACAAAAAGTACTAGTTTTGGTTGTCATCCCTCACAGTCCTGCTGAAATGTCTTTGTGCTAGCATGTCGACACCGCTGGGCATTATTCACTGAAGATAACGCTAAAGGTCTAGACTAGCTTTGGGGGGAAAAGGCGAAACAAAAGTAATAATGACATTGAATGTTAGCCAAGAAATCCAGTCAAGAGTCCCTAACCAAAGTTGCATAGTGTTTGTTCTTTTTACTGCTTATCAGCTTTTCTTATTGTGCATTTTTTATTGACGTATTCTTTCACCATGAGTGTAGATTTTTTTGTCGGATTGTTTTGTGCAACATTCAAACTTAAGAAATCCTGTCTGTTTTTCCACATGTTTAAAAGCCTGACTCGTATTGTAAGTCAGACTCTTGTTTTGACTTGAGTTATGAAACCAGTCGATTTTTCACCTTTGACCAAATGTTACAGACTTTACCAAAAACAACAGGAGGTGAGGAGGTTAATCCCATTCAGTTAGTTTCGCAGCTCATGGATATCTAAACTGAATGTAGATTAAATCTCTCTTTAAGTTTTTTTTTTTTCTTTCTAAGGGTTTTGCATAGCCTTATTTCTGACTTCGACTATAGAAAATAGTCTACGATTATTTTGGCTTCTTCTGGAGATTGTAATTATGTTTTACACACTTGTAAAACTATTCGTTTTTCTAAATAATTTCCTTTTGCAGTTTGGCTAAACTCCATAACTATTCCAAAACAGTCAATTCTTTGGGCTGATCATCATCTGGTTTAATATTATTTTTATTAATAGATTTTATAGATTTCAACACATGAATGTAGTTTTTTTTTTTTTTTCATTCTAGTTTTTGTTTGTATATTGTGTTTTGTGTACAACTGGCTACTCTAAAACATTTTTCAATGGCATTTATAATGTAAAAGATGGTAAAATGTTAAGTCCCAGTGGACACTTACCAGTTAAAGTAACACAATTAACAATGAAGACAATATGTAATGTACGATAACATTGCAGATGACTATGCGACTTGCAATAAGTAAACATCACAGCCATTTAAGCACATTAGCCTGAGTAACTTCATGTGATTAGTCAAATACTCACATGCTGAGCATTAATGATGTGTGAAATAAAATGATTTTTCTTTTCCTTCCTACATTTTCTTTTATGACACATTAATTGAAGGTGTTTTTTTCACAGTGTTGATAAAAATACCATTTATGGGTTAACACTAGAACGTATCTAATATTTAATAAATGCATGTTTTGTTCTGTGTTTTAGTCTCTGCATTGTTACACCATCGCACATGACAGAGATGTGTATAGTAAATAGTATGACAGTTAAGTGTGTTAATCTATGTCTCCCTCTGTCCCTTCATACACTGCATCCTCTTGTTTTTCTCGATGACTCTGTCTTTTCTTCTCTTTATAGTCAGTCATTTGCTCAATTATGATGCTCTAATAGTCTGAGAAAGAGCTGCAATTACAAAAAGCTTGATGGTGCACTAAAAACACAGGTGTGAGTGAGTGTGTGTGTGTGTGTGTGTGTGTGTGTGTACTTGCCATTACACAGCTCACCGAACTGCTGGCTGTAATAACTGCTGAGTTTATAGTTGTCACTGAGTGGGCCAAAAAAACAAACCCCCTCCCACTTTCCGCTCCACGACTGGCCGGCAGAACTCCATCCCTTTTTACGATTGGCTCCCTCCTTCATTCCCCGGCCTCCGATTGGTCGTCCCGGGGTTGTTGCCTGGTTACATCAGAAGCTCATATATTTGAGCAGAGCCCTGGATGTTTACTGCAGCACTTTCACAGAGTGCAGGGTGAGACCAGCACTCATGCACACACACGCGCACACACACACACACACACACACATACACATACACACACGTACACACACAGTAGTTCAGAGGACACATAATGCACCCAGGCGACACCCCAGCTCTGCTGCTAGACCTGCCGGTGCTGACGCTGACTCCTCAAAGTGCTCAGATGGGATAACTCCCCCTCTGGATCCAGACCTGCCACTCACTGAAAGAGAAGAGACTAAAAGAAACCGGAGACAAAAGGTGTAGTAAGAGCAAGTGTCACAGCTGGATACTGCTCCTACATGCGATGTGTCGAGCGGTTTACTGTCAGAAAGAAGAAGAAAACAGAAATCGTGCTGAGTTTGGGTAAAAGTCAAGCTGCTGGAGGCAAAACCGGGACTAGACCTGGATAACCCGTTTGTTAACCCGCTGATCACAGCTGCTGAACTACTGGACGACGGAGGGAGATCTGCTAAGACATCCCACGTCACACTGACAAGCCTAGAGGCTACATCTACTGACAAAATAACAAAACCAAGCCAAAAGGACAAATCACAGTGAGGGAAAGCACAACTGGAAAAATGAGAATGGCCTGTGACATTCTGCTGCAGAGGTAAACATCAGGGTTATATAACTCCTATAGTCTGACAATAGAATGGACGGATGCAAGATGGAGAAATGTTTATGTTGGATGATAAATGATTGAATGAATGAAGGATATTAGGAAACAATGGGGAGAGAATTCTTCAGTGAAGAGATGTGTTTGCTAGAAGGAGTAAGTGGTAGTGTTATGTGACCTGAAACCTTAATGCTTTTTTTTTTTTTTTAAACCAGCACTTGAGCAAAATGAGGCTGGGCTGTGTGTGCTTTGTTGTTTTGTGACTAAAGAGACAAGAAAAGGAGACAAAAAAGAACAAAACAAGACCAATGTAAAGAGAAAGAGGTCACTGCATTACTAAACAACTGATGTTATGTTATGCAATCGACTTATCAAGAAAGCAGTGGGCTGGCTGAGAATGTGTCAGCATTTTTCCACAACATAAATGTCAACATTCCCCTGCAGGATTTACTGTTAATTCAATATATCAGACACAGTCACCTTTTGGGAAATGAGGGCTGTGAATCCTCAGGCTGATTGTAAGGGGGTGAATCCATTCACATTATTGATAAGTATGTGTCAATCATAGAGTGAAAAAAGAGGTAATATTTACATATATTTGCTATTTGTTGAAATATGTGTTAAATAATAGAAAATGACTCATCAGTTTTTAATCATACATTTATTTTTTGTATAGTGGTTGTGTGCACTAAACATTACATCCAGTAGAATGACCTAAAGATTGCATAGAATTTGTATTGAATTTGCCCACTTTCCATGTTGTCAATAGAAATCAAATTAAGCACAGAATTTGTTGATTTGCTCACATACTCCCAACCAGTGCCAAAATATAATCCAGTTAAAAGTGCTTGCTTTCACCGGTCTTGCATCAGCTCCTCATGACTGTGCAACAAGAATGAGGAATTAAAAATGTGGTGGTGAACTTGGATTTGTCGCAACTGTTCTTGAATGACAGTGTGCCTGTGGAGGATGAGGATGAATGGATGAAGGAGCGCTGGTTTGCTCATTCGTGGTCCAGGAGAGCTGAACAACCCAGACAGAGGATCAGTATCCAGGCAGAAAACCAAACAAACAGTTGATCTCTGGTCTTCAACTTCCGCTCTGTGTGAATAGTTCAGATGCAGTTGTAAAGCTCTGCGTGAGTTTCTTGGCCCCGACATGAAGGCCTGTAAATGTTTACTGTTTCAGTGGCAGCGAGAAGAGCTGTTTATGAGATGTAAGATGACACTTAATGGTTGTGCGTGTACTTGTGTGTGTTTCTAAGAATCACAGCAGGTCTTGTAGATGTATTTACTGCGCTGTGTATGAAGAAGGAAAGCTCTCCAGGAACTGAAACACTAAAAACTACCATTTGTAAAATATATATATTTATTCATTTTTACATTTTACAAAGAACAACACAAAATAGCCCACCCCCAAAAAGGAACAAAAACTGCACATCATATTATTTACAGCAACACAGTCAATAATGATAAATTAATATGCTACAAATTAGTAATTATATTTCTTTTTTTTTTTTTAAAGTACATAATAAAAACAGCAAGGACAGTCACTTGCATCAGTCACCTCACTGAAAAATGTTTTAACACAGGTCTCATACATGGTCAAACACGTTGCCTCTATCATCATTATAGTACCTTAGTCGTTCCAGATGCAGCGTGTTTAAAAACTACCATCTTTTATGTAGATTTTTAGGTGTAGTGTAAAATTTCTGGGTGGGTAGACTGCAGCAGGAATACCATCAGCTAGAGCAGAGTCGAGTCAGATTTGCTGACGACAGAACCTCAGTGGAATTGCAGCTAACCTCGAACTCACCTTTCACACATTCAGACACATACTCATCGTGACTCTTTCATGTGAAGCCGTCATTATGTCATTGTTATAAATAATGGCGGGAGCCCTCGACTGATGGCTTTCCTCTGTACCATCTGCACCGACAGCTCGAAGGGCATCCCTGGTCAGGCTTTTTTTTTTTTTTTTAGAAAATTGGTCAACGCCAGTCAAAAGTGAGTCATTCAGATGAAATAAAAGCAGTAATACCACAGTATGGCCTCCCAGATCTGCATTATACTCTGATGTATGATAATAACACCCTGCTGGACTTGAATAATAGTGTGTAATCTGGTCTGAAAGGGACTGTATCCGTCCTTCCTCAGCAGGTTGTAATACAGCCAAAAATGTTCTACTCTGACACTACAAAACTGAAATATGGAATCCGGTGTGTAGAAAAGCCTTAAAGGATTACTGTTGTCATCCTGAAACGGCGTCTCTCATATCATTTTAGAGAGCATACAGAAAATTTAACTTAACCCTCGAACATCTAAAGAACCACCAGCAACCAAAAGCATCTACCAGATTAAAATGTTTAATAGCTGCTGATCCACTAATTCAATCAATACATGTAAATAATTGGTGTAAAAAGTGGTTTGTTGTCTTTTCATGGTCATCAGATATGACCCATTTGGATGTTCAGAGGCTCCGTAGTGAACAAGGAAACACCGTCATCTTCTACAACATTAACTCACCAGTTAAAGCTATGGCGTTTGTCAAACATTCTTATTTTTATGTTCAGTTAATGATATGTCATGTTGAAAAAGTCAAATTTTCTTCAGATTTATTTGGTGTAATACAGCAATCTTTGAATTTACTCTGAGCTTTTATCAACTGCTACATGATCTGTAAATTAAGTACAGGCTAAGACCTGATTTTTATTAGAAAAGGCAGACAAAATATTTAATCTCTTTGGAGAGGTTACATGTGGAGAAAAAATACAAACAACTAAAATAGTCAAGGATATTCAAGCATTAAAATGACACTGTAAAACTCCAAATTATGAACTCAACTAACCTCTGCTCTTATGCTCATTTATCATAAAATGATCATTTATCTCATAAAATGAGTCAGTTTGATCAGATGCAATAAATAAGGTAACTATAATGTGAATATAAGAAAGTGTTCATACATATTAATATTAAACACAGTTTAGTCACTGTTTGATGGATACTTGTGTAATGTAGTTTCATAATGTCATCATCCTCCAAACAGATATTTTTATTGCGAAATTAAATCTCAAGGGCTTAGTGAACTCCCTGCAGTAATCTGCCCTAGTAGAGATCCTCCTGCTGGGATCAGACTCTGGATCTGGTTCAGAGACTGTGATTACCCTGATGTGATCCGAGCGATGCTGGCAGGAGGACATCGAACATTAGTTTCAGTCAAATGCCTTTGGGATACAGTTAATGAAGCAAAAACTGAAATCAGAACATTAAGAAATAATGGTTAGGAGGTGAAATCTCTGTATGTGGTGAAACGAGCAAATGGTAAGAGCGGTAGTGCTATTAAAGAGTTGACGTTAAACAAAAATTGAAAGTGTATATATATTTTTTCTTACCCACATTGATGTGGACCATTGACTAATCTGTATTCATGAAAGATAGCCAGAAATAGTTTTTGTATTGTATTCACAATATCTACATTTGACTTAGTTTGTTCATAGATTTCATCAATTTAGTTCATTGTTCTGCAATGAGAACATGGGACATTTTCCAATTAAAAAGGAATACATACATACATACATACATACATACATATAAAAAAAAAAAAAAAAATCGTTCTCTCGCCCACCTGGGCGGTGTCTCCTTCAGACTCGGGTCCTCTACCAGAGGCCT
>JAPTGZ010000002.1:5970722-5982003 GCA_029814645.1 Fowleria isostigma | reverse complement strand
ACCCCCACACAAAACAAAAAAAAAAACAAATCTGACCCAAAACATTAGTTATCTGCCAATATGAAATCTAAAACAGATTTTGATGAAGTTGTAATGATTCTTCTTGTTCTTACTGATTCTTAAATGGTAATGGACTGCATTTATACAGCATTTTCACACCTTCATGGTGCTCAAAGTACTTTACAAAGCCACAGATTCACCCGTTGATGCACACACACACACACACACACACTCTTACAGGTTTAGTGTCTTGGGGCGCAAGGAGTAGGTGTAGACAGTAGATATGTATGCTGTCAGCAGGATTTGAACCACTGACCCTTCAGTCATTGTACGACCCACTCTACCAACTATTTTTATGTGAAGAAAAAGTATTTGAAGTGAGGAATCAACTCTTGTTGTGTGCAACTCAGTGATGGAGGCATTAAAAACTTAAATACAAGTACACAAGTGTCAACATTAAAAATAGGTAAAAGTGCAGATGTACTATTTCCCGTGTCTGAGTTAGAAAAAAAAAGACAAATTCTAAAATATAATCTATGCATTTTACTCCATAACCAAACAAATATACTCACAAATTGTAATATTGCTCACTTTCTCGCCTAATTGTGCAGCTCTATTACTGGTTTATAATCGTCATAATTGTTTATTGCCTCTAAGGCTGGGACCATCACTCGTGGATCAAATGTCTTTCAAAAATGTTCAGTAATTTTTGAACCATTAGTTTACATGCATGTTTTACCAAGTACAGTAAAGAGGAGATCGTCAGCTGATGAGATATTCTGTAGCTGGTCTCTGAGATTTCATAGTAAGTGTTTGGACTCTAACGTTATTACCTCTGATTCATCATAATGTCCTACTTTGAGCCAATGAATGGATATTTTCTTTTTCATTAACCTTCATTTAACCAGGAAAGACCTGATGAGAGATGATACGAGGCTTTAGCTGACATTAAATTTGCTTTGGAAAAGTAGTCAATTATAACAGATAGTAATTTATTTGGAAGTATAGAAACATCTACATTCAATTTTATAAATAAGAAAAAAAAAAAACTAAAAGTGATCTGTGTGACTTGTTTTACTCCTCAATCAGATGATGTTTGACTCCTAATTCTAACTGATACTATAAAAATACTTAAGAAAAACTGAATAATCTAGTACAGGTCAGCTACCACAAACACAGCCCTAGGGTTAATATACGTATATGTGGATCTGGATGCCTTTTATTAGACAGTAACAGAGAAAAGAGACAAGGAAACCGAAGGCAGTAGAAGGACGTCCAGATGGGAATCAGACCAGGTTTATTCGCTTAAACCACTTACTGGGTTCATCTAATGTTACAGCTTGAAGTCTTCAGGCTCATTTTAAAAATACATAAAAAACATCATAACTTATTCATTGATGTAGTTATTAATAATATGAATTTGGAAAGTAATTAAAGTCACTTATAATGCATGTAACTGAGTGAAAAGTACAGCTTAAATTGTGGAGTATTGAAGTAAAACAGCCAAAGATCTGATGAATGTAACTGAAGACGATACGAGGCTTTAGCTGACAGTGTTACGGACTTTTTAAAAAATCCCTCTTGCCTCCCTGGACAGTGTTTCCATTGTGGTTTTGTTGCAGTTTGGCGACAGTAACATGAATGAATCACGTTCATGCTCCATCAGTTACATGATTTCTCTTCCTCGAGGCCTGTATTTGAGACGTGTTCTTTCAGTCTCGGAGCATCAGGTCTGGAAACGGAGACCGCAGAGTCTGTTTAGCCTCTTTGTATCTACACTTTTCCAGCTGCTCCTTCTCTCTGCTGATCGTTTCAGTGTCTCCTTTCTTTTTTATCTTCTGTTTCTGTTCCCTCCATCTCTTTGAGCCTTTCATCCACACTCAGCTCAGCCAGTTAATTGAAAATCACAACAAAATCTGACATTTTAAGACGTTTTTTTTTTTTTGTTTGATGCGCTAATTCCAGCAGGGCATCGCAGGCATCAGTGAGGCTTTTATCACTGCTTAAAACACAACTGTTTTATTTGTCATTTGGATTTAAAAGAACTAAAATACTGATTAATTTGTCTCTGATTGAAACCTTAAACTGGGTAATACTTTAAATCAGCCTATTTGATAACTGAGCTTTTAATACAATGGCAGCTGATATAATGCGTTTCTGTAACGGACTGAAAGCACATCATGTCTGCTTGTATTTAATGGATGTTGGGAGTCTTTTGTTGAATTATTATCAATAGAACTTCTTGCAGTGAAGTGCATCTGTGGCTGACACATTTCGCCTTCAACACTTTTTATCCCTTTTATTCAGGTGTAAATCAGCTTAGTGTGAAGGTGCACAACAGTAATTCCTCTCAACTGCATCAAACTAAAGTATTAACCCTGTTTTGGAAATAAGAGCATAAAATCCAGGTAGTTGTGCAAAAATGCAGAGATAAAGAGTAAAAGCCATCTATAAATAAACTCTAATTTACAGTAAGGAGAAGAGTTTGTACTTTATTTCCTACCTCTGTCCTTTGGCAACCTTGTGTAAACAATAAGTTACATTTTACCCCCTTGAAAGTTAATAATAACCGTGATGAGCTGTCACAGGCCATTAAACACAGTTTTAAGACAATACAAAAACATGGTGGCTGATTTGTTTTGAACATACACACGTGTTTGAGCTTCATACCAGAACTTGAATTTTTGACCTTAAATGGTTTGAAGTGAAGCCAAGGAGCAGTCAAGCGTATCATATACATATCTGTAATGGTTAAATACAGAAATGATCTATCTACAGATTTAAAAAAAAAATACCACAGATTATGTTTTACTGATGCAGTTTGATCCATCAGTGTTTGAGCTTTATCCACTGCTGTCAGATCTCTGCTACCATCCGTCAAAAGCCAAATGACAGAGGGTTACGTGGTAATCGCTCACACACGGCCCGGCGCATAACCCACACTAAATAAAATCTCAGTAGAGCTGCTGGATCAGCTGGTGCATGACTGTCCAGGGAAGATCAGACTGACGACTGCTCTTCCCTTTTATAGACCGAACATCTGCTGGACTCTAGTTTTAACATTTTTAATCCTTTCAGCACAAGATGGGGGTTACTGACTTAACGAGTCAAATAGGAAGTGAAATAATCCTATTGAGTGATTATTAGTCCCTCAAAAGACATCATTAATTATTAACATCAACTTAAAATCATTAGTAGGCACAAAGCGCCAGTGACAAAAAGATAAATACCTGCTTTATTCAGTTAAAGCCTCAGTGTTTTTTCTGTTAATTGATTAGTAATGGCCTTTGGTTAATTGCGGCTGATGACAGGTGGGATTATGTGAACAGGCTTTAACCTGTGAACCATGACTGAGAACCACTAAACTAAAAAATAGATCTTAATTAAGTGGGTGTGCAATCCTCTAAGCTTATTGAATTTGGTATGAGTGAGCAGAAAAGCATCATTTAATCTTGTGCAACAAACCACAGGAAGTCTTCCACGCTATTGAATCCCATTTCTAGAAAAGGGAAGCAGCTACTGTGAACTGATGAAAGTACATGAGTCAAAATGCATACATTCAAGTAATAAAAGACTGATAGAAATACTAATTCACCTTCTCTATCCAAGTAAAAATGAAAGGTTTAGGCTCTGACATGCACTCAAGATATGAAAATAATAAACATTGACTTCACTCCAGTGTGCAAATCAGTTTACAATTCCAGAACGCAGACTGTTTTCTCTTATTGTGTTTGTTATTGAACCATTTATTCAAATTTAAATTGGTTTGATGTGAAAGTGCAGAAAGACAGAAAATAAAAATGAATAATTATTCCTAATTGCATGAAACCTAAACTGCTGGGCCTGTTTTGAAAATGACAAAATACAGATATTTGTGCTTAAATGTCAGGATTGAAAGTTGAGTCACCTAAGTGCAGTAATGAAATATTTGTACTTTATTTCCCAACAGTGAGTTCCACTTTACCATCTGACAAGACTGTAGAAACAGAAACTCATGGTAAAACACATACTGAAGGACAGTGACTTTTTTGTTTTCCAGGATAATCCAGCGGACCATCCGAGCTGCAGTGGAGCAGCATTTCCTTGAACTGAAAACCTCTTTCGACCAAGATCTCAACAACTACGAGAGCCAGGGGTGAGTCGACACACACACACACACACACACACACACACACACACACTGTAATGAAAGTGCAAAAACTGTCCATTGTGCACCTGCTGTTGGAAACACAAATAACACAGATTCCTTTGCGGTTCAACCTGGCATCGAATGACTTTAAAGAAACATATTTATCATAGCGGACATTGTGTACAAAGGCGTGAGGCCAGCGTACGTCTCGGGTTACCTGTAAACATGTTGACAGCGGCGTTAATGAGCCAACTGTAAATGCTGAGGGCAGCAGCTGCTCAGGGGTGAGTGACCTCTGAGACAAAATACAGTGTCCAGGAGTTTATGGGCACCGCTAAATCGCACAACATACAAGGAGTTTACACCACAAAACAAACAAAAGTGAAATTTAAGTTGTTTTATTTTGTTAAAAACTCAAAACCTTTGTGAATGTTGGTTTTCCAGGGTCGGAGCCAGTGGTCCTGGAGCCCAGGGTTGCCGTGGAGATGAGGAACAACAAACTGACCCTAAGGAGAGGGAAACGGAACAAAAGCAGACCGAGCAGCTTTCACCACAAAGCCCGAAGGACGTAGAGGTCAGTAGAGGATACACAAAGACCGAAGGGTGAAAAGAAAGCATCACTAGATTATTTCATAGAATAAATGTAATTAAAGCCTCTTCTATTACCAGATTTTTATTTACCTGGGTGAAGTTCTGGAAAATGTACTCATATCAGGCTCAGTCAGTTGGAGTCTCCAAGTCTCGCTGTATTTCTTTTGAGAGTATTCACCAAATGTGTTGGAAGAGGTCTACATTTATTATCCAGGGTGTATTCAGATGGATAAACAGGTTATTACAATGCACGTGTAGGAATAGACAAATACACTCAAAAACACGTGCTTGTCAAATGACCATCGTCATTTATCCTCTTCTTGTGGCTTTTCTTTTGCTCCATTTTCTAAATGATCAAAACACAAATTAAGTCAAACTTGTTGAAATGGAATGAACAAGTTTGTAGATGCCACTGGATTTAACATGGAAGATGTAAGTAAAGTCAAAGGTCCTGAGGAAAAGGGGCTGATGGAAAAAGAAAGATAGAAATACACAAAATGAAAGTAAATTCATTTGGAAACTTGCAAAACAAGGGAATTTCCCTCCAGCTCAACATCTATACACAGATTCATTAGTTGTTGTGTGGGTTTGCAGCATATTTCCCATAGTCCCACAGATGAATGTTAGATGTTATCAGCACAGTCCATCTCAGACAACAGACTCTTAAACACACACAATATCAGTCACTAACATACGCATGTTGAGTTCTATTATCCTGACAGACGCAATATTTAACTTTTCATCAAATTTATTTTAAATTTTGATACAAAGTAATTACACACTATAGTACTCACAAGGATTTTAGAGGGTTCATAAATAATAGCAAATGTCACTAAACTGATTCTAAAACAAAAATGTTCATTAACACCCATATATGAATCCTACTCTGAGCTTCATCAGGTTAATAGATAGATAGATAGATAGATAGATAGATAGATAGATAGATAGATAGATAGATAGATAGATAGATAGATAGATAGTCCCAACGGAAATTCAAAAAAATTGTCATACATCGATCTGTTTTGTGCATAATGTATAAATATGATTCACATCATTAATAAATATTAGTGCTACATTACCACAGTTGTATTCATTCAGCCTTTTGCATAAATCCATCAATCAGCCGATCATTATGTATATTCCTGATCACTGAGAGCATGTTTTACAATTAAGAGGTGAAACTGATGAGGCTTTTCATAGTTGATTAACCCTTTGATTATTTTCTCAATTACTCAAAAAAAGATGCCGATGTCTTAGATATTCAGTCTACTGTCACAGAGGAGCAAATAAATCTGAAAAGTAGTTATTTAATATAATAATAGACGACTGTTTCCAGGCAAAGAAAGTGCCTGGTAGACAACAGTAGAATCAGCCAATTAAAAAACATTAAAATATTTTAGTCACATAGTTTCAGAATCAAAATACTTTATTAATCCCAGGGGAAATTATAGTATTACAGTTGCTCCGTGCAAGTATAATCAAAGTAGATGAATTAAGATTATTAAAATGAAATTAAAATGGAAAAATAAAATGCAGTCAAACAAGGAGGTTTATCATGAAATTCCTTAAACCTGTGATTGTACGGCTCTGTGTTCTGTTCCAACCGGACTAAATTTAAAACAGAGCTCATGGAACTTAAAGCCGATGTGTGAAAATATGTAAAAGTCACCAGTGGTTTTTAATTTCTTACCCTTTACAATCTGATCCAAAAAACTTAACACCAGATGCAATGCTCTTTAAAAGTGGCTCTGGAATCCGGTTACCCACCTGGCTGCTAACGTTCCCACCCTTACTGTCCCCCTTTTCCACATCCATCAGTCGTCATCAGAGACTCACATTTGACCCTCCTGTACCGGGTGGTGGTATTTGCCACTAATCGTCGCGTACCTTTTTAGTCGAGCAAAACCCCTTAAAGTTCATCTAACCCCCGTTGGTGACATTCACTTTAGCATCAGATGGCAGGAGACACTTGCCCTGGGAATGATGGGAAACCTGGCGGTTGTCTTTAAATAGATCAGACAAGAGCAGAGGGACGACAGCAGCACCTGTGCACAAACAACAGCGCCACACAAACCATGTTCATGTCAAAGACTCCAGCCTAAAGCCATGAGTCTTAAAGTGTTGCACATCCACACTGACGCTCACAGGGTGACCGTAACGTAGAAGCCCTAGAATAGAACAAAATAAAATTAAATAGAATTGAAAAAAGACTGTATGAAAATATCACACAAATTATACCAAATAATATTGACAATATACAAAACTACAGGATCAGGATAAACTTTATCATCCCATGCAGGAAATTTGTTTTGGACAACAGTGCCACCGGTACATGGCTGCATTCTCATTCAGAAACATACGATAACAAACACTCAGTCACAAAAATGTTGAAGTCGGCATAACCACAATAATGTATTATACTTACTCTATATATTGTATCTTTCCCTCCAAGATAAAAATTAATAGAATTAATAAAATTTATTGATGTAACACATTAATTTAAAAAGATGGGAGTAAATCCATTCAAGAGTAATAAATAAATAAAAGCATTAAAACACATAAATAGTAAGAACATGGGTAATTTAAAAAGAAATACTAAACTAAACAAAAAGCCAACTCTATAATATCGATATCTATATAATTTTATATTAATATGACTTTATCGTGTGCCGCTTTATTAAAACACTTTCAAGACGATGATTGGTGATTGTACTCTGACTTAAAACTATCCTGGTATTATTGCTTTTTTTTTCTCAGTAGAACAATATTTTTTGTCCTTGTCATCATGGTTATACTACAGGGTGTCAAATATATGACCTGTGAACCAAACCTGGCCCACCACAGGGTCCAATCCAGTCCATGGCATGAATTAATGAAATATAAAAATTACAAGGGTTCAAGGGTCACATACAGGCCAATATGATCTGAAATCTTTAAATAATGACAAGTTCTCTTTTTTTTGTGTGTAAAAAAACTAATATTACTTTAACATGTTTACATTTAAAAACAGTCCTTTCACAACTTCAACAAATATGAATAACCTGAAATATCCCTAGAGAAGTAAGTGCAGTTTCAACAATATAATGCCTGTTGTGAATCCACTGTGATCTGTCAGCTCTAATGTACATGTGTAAATGATAAACTGAGGCATAATATTGTTAAAATCACACTTATTTTTCTCAAGAAACTTCAGGTTGTTCAGGTTATTCATATTTTTTAAAGAATAATTTGTAGTTCAAATTATTTTTCTGAATGTAATTTTACTTTTTTTACTCCAAAACATAGAGAAAAGTTTGGAGTTAACATTTATTGATTATTGAATTATTATTTTACTGTTCCAACCCACTTAAGATGGTGTTGGGCTGTGTGTGACATCCCCAGGTAAATCCATTTTCTACAGTTAAAGGAAGTTTTTCCCAGATTAATTTCACGCCAAAAATTAGAAATAAAACTGAAGCTAAATCCCTTTCTGGGTGGAGTCACAAAATGGCACCGACATGATGGTAAATGTGGCTTTAACGACAAAAGAGAAGTAAGAGAAAGAGCAAAACATTCTCATGTTTAAGTGTATCTCAGTGAAAGTTGCCTCCTTATTAAGTGTTAATAGTTTTTGTGTGACCTTAGCTGAACCAGTGGTAATGATTACCTATTGTGCTGTATATGTAAACATATGGAGTGTTTGTAGAGTCACAGAAAAACACTGTGTTACCTAATATTCAGAGGAAGTGAAACACCATCATGTGTATCAAGTGAAACAGAATCCCTTCATACCAGCTGGAATCTACCTGTTTCTGTCAGATTCAGTTTCTCTTCTGGCACTTTAAAGGTTTTTTGCTCCGGTCCGTTGTTTACATCACAGGTTTTTATTCATAATAACAGTAATAATAGTGATGGTAGTGATGTTTGATTTGCTGCTGTTGCTTTTCGTCAGGATTCCGTGGACTCTGGAGCCGCTCTGGAGGACAGTTCAGGAATGGACCTAGATGCAGACGCCGTCAGAGACACTCAGAACAACATTAACACTGCCAGGTGAGCGGGATGGGCAATGTAGGGTCAGGTTTTCAGCCAGTTAGAATAAAATCAGAGCAAAAAGAGTCTTTTAGCCAATTTGTTAGCATCTATTCAGAGTAAACATTAAAAGGAAGTGTGAAAAACTGGCATCTACGTTCTAACAACCTGCGAGTTTACACCAACACCACAGCATAAGATGATTTTCCACATCAAGCACTCGATTTTCCTCCCTTGTAACTGTATCTTTTTGTTATATCTGGCTCTAAGTTGTAGCATTAAATAAAATTCTGTTAGTTCCAGCCTTTCTCATATTGATGGAACAATTAATTCTCCCTTTATTCCTGGAGAATTTATGATATTTAGAGGAGTTGGTGTCGCCTGTGATTAATGAGGCAGCAATTCACAAAACGAACATGCAACAGACAATCCATGACACATAAATACTAAGGGACAACATGCATTAGATGCCATTAATTTAACTCTACAGGCCAGTTTAGATCGCTGAAACTTGCTGCAATGTTTAAAAGCAGTTTCCCGTCAGTGAAAATCTTTCCTCTGAACTGAGGTTTAAAGAGCTGTCAGTGACCAAAAGCATCTACTGATCTAAACGGTTTAATATCTGTTGATCCACTAAGCCTATCAGATTTATGTGTTTTAATAATATAAGCTTTGAATTTACTCTGAGCTCTGAGCTGAACATCTACAAATAAAGCTAATGTAGGAAAATTTCTGATTTTCACTAAAAATGCAGACGGGTTAGACGCATTTGGAATAGTTCTAGATCTTTAAAGGGTTAAATATCTCAGACCAGGTCAGAAACTAAAAGACGTTAAAACTGATAGACCTGCCTTTTCAACCCTAAATGGCTCATGGTGATATTTTTATATGTTTGCCACCTGTCTGAGTATAATTCAAGGCAATAAAGTCACATAGAAGAAGAAGAGTTTATAAATGCTGACTTCACCAAAGCCAAGTGAAATACAAAAAAATCAATAAAAGAGACTTTCGGACTGGATTTTGCCCGGGTAAAGTCAGTGATATATTTGGGTTCATGATATTGATTTTATGGGTTACTGATTTTAGCCTTAACACATTTCAGTTGTAAGAGGGAAGATCTCATGAAACGACAGTCGCGGAAAAAAATGATTAGACCATCCAAAGTCGTCAAAAACAATGGTTATTGTATCAAGTATGAACTCCTGTGTGTATCACATGACTAAAACAGATAGAAAGGACAGTATGGAATGAATAAAAGTACTGTTTTTGTCAGTACAATGTCAGATATTGATGTAATAACTGATGTAATTTTGGTTTTTATCAAGAAAACCATGGAAAATGGGTAGATATCAGCGCTGAAATGAACCCTTTCATACATAGTGGTCACTACAGTTGATAGTTACTCTACAGCTGTTCTGTTGTATATTTGTATATATGTTGTGCATTTATGGGGTTTTAATTCGACATAAACAATTTTACATTAAAATACTCAACAGATGTTTACTTCATCCCAATTACAAGCAATATAAAAAATACACGTTTTATATTTGCCTTTTGCATTTGCTATATTAAATTTATGAATTAAATTTAGTTTTTAAATATAATATAATCAAGATGTGAGGGAAAAAATAATTACTCATTATTTTTATTTTAATAAAAAATCTAAACAGGGCCCACAGACCCAAACACCATAAGGGTGAGCAGGTTTGTTTTTGTTGCTTTTTTTTTTTTTTAACAAAAAGGTGGTGTTTTTTTTTTATTTTATTTTTTTTTTTTGCATATTATCTCCATGAAGTGAGTAATAACTAGTATTAGAATATGTCAAAATATGAGAAAACATCAGATTAGCAGCATTAAAAAGGTTTTTATTTCATTGTTTTTATATCACTTTCTGATATTTGGGTTTTAAATATATGTTCTTTTGCTTCAAAAATTAAATGAATGAGCTAGATGAGTGGACATTTTGTAACTTCATAAAAAAAACTTTATTGCGTTGTTTTTTGTTTTTTTTTCATGCCTAAGGAGGAATAAAAACACTCAAGAAAAAAAACCTGACTAAGGTTCCCATAATTCATGCATGAAAGGGTTAATAAAACCAAATAATAAACCATCAAATAATTGGATTGGTCCAGTTCAAGCATCAAAGATAC
Organism: Fowleria isostigma; assembly: GCA_029814645.1. NCBI lineage: Eukaryota > Metazoa > Chordata > Actinopteri > Kurtiformes > Apogonidae > Fowleria > Fowleria isostigma. Next base: position 5,971,125 of record JAPTGZ010000002.1, on the reverse strand, counting down.
ACTTTTTATTAGATATTTTAATTTGTTGTACACTAGGTTTAGCACAACCCTGTTATGAATACTCAGGAACCTGAAAAAGAAAACATAAAAAGAAAAAATCTATTATTAAATCCTTCACCAGTTAATAAAGAAGGTCACATTTACATTAAATAATCATTTAATTTCAGAAAAATTGAATTATATTAATTTAAGCAACTTTTGAAATTCAATCACATTGACAAACATTGACAAAAAAGAGAAAAAATGAGTGAAAAAAATATGGTGAAACATTTAAAAAAAAAAGTGCTCTAAATTATACATATACTTGTTATTTTACTACAGATGATGCATTTTTTCACAGAGCAAATCTCACAAAGTGCTTTACAGATTAAAAAGGTACATAATAAAAACACAAAAATTAAAC
>JAPTGZ010000002.1:5949566-5964860 GCA_029814645.1 Fowleria isostigma | reverse complement strand
CGCAGAGCTGACACTTAACCACGTTGTAAATCAGGTGCACAGTGAGTCAGCAGAGCACCGAAGAAGAAAATGACATTGAATGTATCGACGCAGCATGTGTATCATCCTCACTGACCTTCATCATGTTCTCTGACACCGCCCCCCCCACGGTTTTGTTTCCTCCAGACCCCGTCCCAGCCTTCAAATCCTGGCAGGACGATAATGACAGCGGAGAGGCGCAGCTCTCCCCTCTGGCCGGCCGTATGGTCCCTCTGCCCCCGCTGCCTCTGGAGGGGGACGGCGAGGAGGACGAAGGGGACGGGGGGCAGGACGCCTCCCCTTCCTCCTCCCGCTCTCACCATCACCTGCTGGCGCGACGCTTCCTGGACTTCGGAGCCCATAGCGCCCAGCGCTTCCTCCAGCAGGACCCGGACACCACCTCCCCCACCAAAGCACAGAGGTAGGATGGGTTCCAGGGTTCCCACAGACGCTTTAAAAGTCTTAAAGGCATTGAATTCATCAATCTAAAAATAAGGCCTTAATTGGCATCAAAATGTCTAAAATCGATCTTCAGAAGTCTTAAAAATGTTAACACTTGGTAAGTATGATTTTATGATAGAATAGAATAGAATAGAATAGAATAGAATAGAATAGAATAGAATTACTTTATTATTAATCCCAAACTGGGAAACTGAATTGTCAAATCTAAAAATGATAGGTAACATTTATTTCAATCAGGACGGCAGCACCAAATCTCCAGACAAGGTTCATACCGATGCTGAAAGCTGACGTACTGTGCTGTGTGTGACATGTGACAACACGCCAATCATATGAGGGGGTTGGAGACTTACTCATTTGCATACAGTTCTGACAAGACGGCCTACTTCAGCAAGTTTGAATTAACCCCGTACATTTCTGAGCAGCTTTTTTTCAGATGCTAACAAAGAAACATATTTGTTTTAATGTTCAAAAAGAGCCTCAACCAAACCACAAAAACAAAATCAAACAGGGATCTGCATGTCCACTAGTGGTGCAAAATCATTTTTCCATTTGTGGTGATTGTGTCCTTGGTCTTAAATTTCATTTTAAGTGGCATTAAAAAAAGTCTTAAATTGCCTTAAGCTGTAGGAGCCCTGGGTTCCGAGTGATAGGATGTTCATGACAGGGCATTTAACACAGGGTTCATACATTTTTCAAGGTCAAATTTAAGCTCTTTTCAAGCCCTTTTAAGGATCATTTTTACATTTTTCTAGAACAGCCTCTTGTCAACTCCATATCTACAGGAACACATATAGTCAGGTTAGTTTTGTCACTTTTTATCACAATGATGTACTTTGTATTATGCTATAAACATCTAAAATTATGTTTTATCATAGCAAAAAGTTAAGGAAAAAATTAAAGGAAAACACAAAGTTTTATTTCCCCCCCCCCCAAAAAAAGGGGAAGCCACTTGGTGTTCTTCAGACACACTCACACCGAGACAACTATTCAAATAAAAATGTACCTGGAGTCGACCTGACTACACCCGCTTATTTTTTCTTTTTTGACATATAAGTTTTATTTTTCAAAATGTATCACCTCTCTGTAAGTAGCTTTGATTATAAATGCAAGCACTTTCAAGCACTTTTCAGATGAAACTCAGCCTAAAGAGCAACATAAAGACCGGTGGAGCTTTTCTGGGGTACAGCGTGGAGTGCATCAATGCTTTTGGGTTTGTTTTTTTATGTTGCATTCATACCTGTTTATCTTCTATCGTTTTCAGGCCACGGCGAGCATCATTTGGTTCCAAAGAGGCATTGAGAGGAGGAGACTCGATGACCCACCAGCTCACCAAGAAGCTTCAACACCTGAAGAAGAAAATTAAACAGTTTGAAGAGCAGTTTGAGAAGGAGAGGAACTATAAGGTATAGAAAAACATAACAATTATTCATATAGTCAAACATTACAAGGACCAGTTACACTCCAAAAGTACAAAAATAGGACTATAGTTATAGGTATTATGTAGGCTATCTGTTAAAACCTCTTATTTAAGAGACCTCTACCTATAATTTATTAACAACTGGGCATTAAAGAAGAAATAGGGAACAATCTACGAGGCTCATGTTGAATATTTAATGTACATTATAATTACAGCTACTTAATTATGATAAGTGACCAATGGTGGTGATACTTACATTAAAAAAAAATCATAGGCTGCACTGATTACAAAATTAACTGGTTTAATCCATAAAGAGCGAGTGTTACTTTTGTGGCTGTTTGCAAATGATATTTTCTTCTGTATTGTTTTTTCAATGAAAATCATGTATTTTCCTATATTTAATTCACTAATCATGTAGATGTTCATTAAAGCTCAGATATTAGAAATGGATAAAACTGAAGAAAAATTGACTTTTTTAGTCAAATCTGTTATTATCTGAACATAAACCAAGTGTGTCCATCCACTGTCATTGATCCAACTCCATGGGCGTTACTGGTGACTCAGTGTTGTAAAAGGTGATGGGTGTTTCCATGGTAACTATGGAACCTCTGAATGTCCAAATGGGTCATATCTGATGACTGAAAAGATGAATAACTGCATTTTACCCCAATTCTAGGCATGTATTGATAGGATTAGTGGATTAAACAGTTTAGATCAGTAGATGGTTTTGGTCACTAGTGGCTGTTTGGATCTTTATGGGTTAAGGTGCAATTTTGTACAACTCTTACTGGCATTTAATAAAATTTTTGCTTGGTTTTTGTAATTCTGGTGCACATTTATGTCACAAATAATTGATTTTTGGCTGTTCTTTTTTGTTTTTCTCATACATTTATCTCCCAGCCTCTTTCAGTCAAAGCATTAATTGATTAAATGCTTAAATTGCTGCATTGACTGTTGTTGGTCTCATCTTTCCTCCAGCCCTCTCATGGAGATAAGGCAGCTAATCCCAAAGTCCTCAAGTGGATGACGGACCTGACCAAGATCCGCCGGCAGATCAAAGGTACACACGCCTGTTGTGTGTTGTGAGTTGGGTTGTGAGTGTGTGTTGGGCCGTGGCATACTGTTCCACGCTGGACAGCTTGACCCTCCCCGCTCCTGATGTTTTTGACCTCTGTAATAACGTTGCATGTGTGCTGGTCTAACGCGCACACACACATTCACACACATGCAAAGGGTTGGTGTGACTCTCACATTCGTGGCTCCACCCTCCAGTGTGCTGGTGCGTCCTTGTGAACCCACATTCATCACTTTGGGGTGTGTTCAGTAAGGTGAAACGACTGGCAGATGTTAGAAGGGCTGCAGCTAGCAATTATTTTATCAACTGAGTAGTTTTTTTGGTCTGTTGATCAATGTTCCCCCAAAACAAAAGTGTCAAATGTCTTGTTGAGTCGTAACTCAAAGATGTTCGTCATATTCAAGCATCAAACAAGTAAAGAAACCAGACAATATTTACACATTAGAGGATAAAATTACAAAATGTTGACTTAGTTTCTTTAAACACAGTAAAGAAAAAAAGACCTTTTCCACTGTAGACATTTTGACATGTTATGACTAATTCCCTGTAGATGCATCAGTTTTATTTTTGTTGCTGCCTCTCGTGCATGGCTTTCTGGGACACATACACTACGTTCACACTGCAGGTAAAAGTGGCTCAAATCTGAATTTTAAAAAAATTTTATTCCACTCTGAACAGCACAAATCTAACCCAGACCACTTTGATATCTGATGTTTCATAATGTGACTTAATGGTCATGTCGCATTTCATATGACTTTTACGTCACTGAAATGCGACAGACGTCACAATTTTGCAGTGGAGGAGCTCATATTCACTTCCATAAAATACTTTATGACTATAGACTGTTGACACATGAGTGTGATAACATCACAGTTACATTATAATACAGACAGCCATACGAAAAATAGGATCTGAGTAAAACATGGGCATTGTTGCCTTCAGACCTACAGTGTGAACGTAGCTTTAGAACAGATCCATTCGAGGATCACTTGGGGTTTTTTCCTGCAGAGAGAAGCCAGACTGTCTGCTGTAAAAAAGGTCTATTCATCAATTATTAAAATAGCTGGTGATTAATTTAATTAGACAAATACTTAATCAAATATCATCACTGCAGCTCTGTTTTCAAACTGTGACACATCCAAGACTTTTGTAAATATAAAGTGAGTCGTCGGAGGTGTCGTTATCGTTTGACCGTACTGAGCAAACCCCTGACACTTGGCCTCCACTGAGAGGCGATGGTTCTCCTCCTCGGAGAACGCAGTGGCCAAAACATTTCTCTCTGTTTCAAATCAAAAATTGACAACAAGAATAACGCGAGCACCCGCTCTCCGCTTTCCTCCCTGCTCCTCCTCCCACCCACCGACCGATTGATTGATTGATTGACCGATCGGCCAACCAGGACGCCAGCACCACCTTTTACCCAGAAGCACGCTGAGGCACCAGGCTTTGCTCCATTCACACAGACGTCACCATGTTCCCTCCTCCTCCCCCTCCTCCTCCTCCTCCTCCTCTATCTGCTCACCCCCCCATCACACACTCACCCCCCCACTCCACCCGTACTCAGGCCTGAGCTCTAGACTCTGTCACCTCAGTAAGTACAACCCCTCAGTAAGTACACATACACTAACGGGCACAGTGGGCCGCATTGTCAGAGCATCTTGCTTCTTTGTTGTGGGCGTTTCTGCAGCATGTGGTTATGGCTCCGTTTACTGTCGGTAGAAAAGCTCTTTAACACTGTTTTTTTTTTTTTCTGATGGCTTAAGCATTATATTCAAGAAGTTATTTCCTAAAAACTCTATACATGAACCACAAAACCTTGTCAAAGCAGGCTGTCTCAGGTCATTTTAGCCACAGACGAGTAGTATGTGGTCCAGTAGAGAGATCTAAACACATGTTCACACAGATGTTGGAATGACAAAAATAATAAAAAAAATTAAATGATACATTACAGTTGCAGAAAAAAACTATTATACCACCCTATGTTTTGTTCAGTTTCTTGTTCATTTTAATGCCTCGTACAACTAATGGTACATTTGTTTGAACAAATATAGTAACAAAAATACAGTGCTTTTAAACATCCCATGTTGTCTTTTTTCATCACATGATACACACAGGAGTTAGTACTGGATTGCATGACCATTGTTTTTCATGACTTTTGACAGTCTAATAATTTTTTTCCAAGACTGTAGATAAAAATGTCTGTCAAATTTAAAGCTGCAGGAGCTGAAATTATTCATAAAATCATTGATTTGTAATATCTGTATGAAATGAAACAGCAATGTTAGGAGAGTAAGGTTATGTGGATTTCACAATTTTGCCAAAAATTATGTAATTGTGTTATGAGGCTGACAACATGAAAAAGAGATGGTACTTCAGTAGAATCACTGAATCTGATCAGTGATTTGTAACACCAGCTGTCAACCACATAATTATCCCCTGAAAACACCTGTGGTTTGACAGGTATTCTGTAAATAAGGGTATTAACAGAATGTAAGCAAGAACTGATACAGTAATTTCTCAAATAGTCAAATTTAAGCCTTAAGTAGCAATAAAATTATTTTGATTTACAAAAGAATTGAAGACATTTTAAGGAAGTTGAGATGATTGAAAACTCACAGTCAACTATTGTTCAGTAAAGTCACATCAACTACTATACTATAAATAGTTCAAATGAAAAACAACTAGCAGCAGAATAATAGCATAATTAGGTTTGGACCTAATTATCAATACAAATGAGGAGGGAAAAAGTAATTTTACATGTTCTAATTATGCACTCAATTATAAGAAAAACTACACAGACCAAATCCCAACTGAAACTTGAAGCCAGTGCATTCAGTCTAACACACAAGGTCAATGTATTGGCAATAACTGTCAGTTTTCACCAATTGAAGAATCACTGTTAGTGTTTAAGCTTTCAGAAAATGACTGAACATGTTGGATGTTTGACACATGACATGGCATCTTGTACAAGTGCTGTGGGTTTCATACAAATCATGTGCAGACGTTGAGGAAACATCTGCACAAACGACACAAACTGAGTAGAATTAGATGAATGTTTACAGCCTGTGGACGTGATCTGTTACAGAACAGGGTCCATGTCAGATCACAGACAGATATGAGCAGTTTTTTGTGGTTGTTTTGTTAGAGTTTGTTTGGTTTTGTGTTTGTTCAGATGTGCTCTCGTGTTGTACCTGCATGTTTGTCTGCGATTCTTTCAGTAGAATCACAGTCGTTGGTCAAATGATGCTCGATGCATTTTCTGAACACTTATCATTTCCCTTCTGCTCTTTCTCTCCAATTTTTTTTCTGTTCCTGGTTCTTTCTTTTCCTTCTTGGGCGACATCTTCTTCCCTCCTCTTTCATCATCGCGCCCTTTTCCAGACGCCAAACACCGTGCTGAGACCGAGCTCGGCCCCCAGACTCGCCCACGGAGCAACACCTTACCCAAGAGCTTTGGCTCCACACTAGAACAAGGTGTCAGCGCCGCAGGCGATGAGGTCAAAGGTCAGCGTCCCACCAAGGAGGAAACACTGGACCTGATCCAGCGCAGGGTCAAAGGGAAGAGACAGGAGGACGGATGGCCTGATGACATCAAGGTAACAGAACCAGGATCAGGACTGACGTCAAAACTATGGCTACATTCAGACAGTAGGGCTTAATGCACAATTTGGATTTTTGGGTGAAATCTTTTGTGTGTGTGTGTGTGTGTGTGTGTGTGTGTGTGTGTGTGTGTGTGTGCTCATTCATATTACACATTAAATGCCACCTCTATCATATTTTAATATGAACTGACCCTGAAGTGATCCACATGTGTAAAAGAGGTCCTGATGTCCTACATGTCCACGCATACAGGCACTGTGTTGACAGAAGTAAATGTTTTCCTGCTACTCCTCCTCCATGGATGTAGAATTATGATGTTTGTCACATTTCAATGAGGTAAAGGTTAGACAAATGTGATCTGGCCATTCAGACTGAAGTTGCATTGCAAATTATCAGAATTTGCACTGTATAGGCTAAGGTTACGTTCAGACTGCAGGCAAATCCAATTGTTTGTCCATATGTGACCCTGATCTGTTAAAGACAGTGTGAACAGCGCAAATCTGATTTTTTTTTATTATTATTTTTTTTAATCCGACCTAGGCCACTTTCATATGTGGTTCTAAATCTGATGTGTATCTGATATTTTGCAATGCAACTTCAGTTTCAGCAACCACGTAACATTTATCCAACCTTTAAGTCATTGAAATGTGATAAACATCACAATTCTGTGTCTGAGGAGGAGGAGCGGTGAGAAAAACAACAGCCATGGCAGAGGATGGAATGGAACGTGGACAGTGGAGGGAGAGCGAGGTCTAGGAATTAATAAATATTTGGGGTGACAGTCCTATGCAGGCAGAACTCAAGGGGTCATATCAAAACTGTGCCATCTTTGAAAGTATTTCAATAGAAATGGGTGAGCGACAGTACAGATATCGCACCGCTCTTGTCTCCGCTCCTCATTTAAATATTCCATTGTACAGACGTAGCAAACATTACACTGCAACAGTCCAGAACAAAAAAACCTGTGTCCTTTTTTAATCTTTCTCTTAAAATTCTTTGACTGTATCAGTGCTGACTTTGGTTGTAGAGAAACTTTATCAGTACCACACACATGCCAAGACCAGATGAACCATATTTACTTTCATAAACAGTGTGTGTCTGCATGTTATGTATTACATCAGGACCTCTTTTGCATATGCGGGTCACTTCAGGGCCACATTCAGTTTATACTCAAAAATGATGTAAATGATGTAAGTCACATGTGTAATATGAACGAGTACACAAATAAATATTGGAGTTCTGCAAAAAATCTGAATTGTGTATTAAGACCTGCTGTCTGAATGTAACCTATGACACACAGGGGTCCTGTGGGGTCTTAAAAAGTCTTGAATTTACAAATCTGCAGTTAATACCTTAAAAATGTTTTTAAAAGGTATTCAATTTTATATGGTAGGTCTTAATTATGTTTCCATGAACCTGTTTGCATTGAGTTTAAATGCGTCTGATAAATTCCAAGCTGCAAAGAACATAACATTAGTTGACTCAATTCCAGCTTGACAATTTATATTGCAATTAGGAACCAATTATCGCCAACTCTGTAGCACCTGATGAGAAATAACAGAACCTTCAGCCCAGCACACGTGCAGCCGCTAGTCACGCATGTGTTGCCTTAGAAATGTGGCTTTGTATGGTTGTGAAATGGGCATTAAATTCTGCTCTAAGTAGTCTTAAACAGGTCTTAAAAGTCTTAAATTTAACTTGTATAAACCTGTAGAGACCCTGGACACAGGCTGTCTCACAACTACTGGTCTAATGTTGAAGAAACCTCAGCTGCTGTTAAGTTTATTAGACTTCAGAAACCCCTAAAGCTGTCAGTCCAGACCTTGTTGATTTTTGATTAAGACCCTTTGATGCTTATTCCTCTTTTTTTTTTTTTTTACTTGTCTCTCTTTGTAGAAAATGACAAAGGAGCAGCTGTCCTGCGAGAAAACAGTCCTACAGAAAAACCTGCTGCACTACGAAGGCCTGCACGGTCGACCTGTGAGTCCACGCCTCAGATCCTGCTCTGACTTCATTTGTCTTGTGAAATAAAACCCTCTGAACGCTTACATGTGCCTCTGTATCAGGTGACCAGAGAGGAGCGTATGGTGATGAAGCCTCTCTACGACCGCTACAGACTAGTTAAACAGATGCTCACCAGAGTCAGCATTACACCCATAACAGTACGTACAAATATACACCAGGTACAACAAACGGAAGAGAAGAGACGGCTGCACACGCAACACACCCATGAGTGTTTTAGACAAATCCAGGTCAATTTTAAATTCTGAAAATTGATTAAACCCACATTAGGGGTTTAAGAAAATATCTAGGTCAAATTAGAAACTGATGTAGAAACTACCAACAACACTTTTCCACACATTTCAGTGTCATTTATTCACACAAAATGACAGTGGGTCAAGTTAACAAAATGGAAACCTTGACTAATGCAGACAAAACAAGTAAAGTTTTATTTTTACACAACAGTTCCATCTGTGTTGCCATGGTAACACAATATGACCCTTGTACACACATTCTATACATCCATATAACCAGAAGAACATCAACTAAAACCAACTGTCTTAACAACAGAACACAACTCAAACAAGCACTGTTATTAGTGTAAACATTTAGTAGACCGTCCTATGTTTTCTTAAATTTCTTGTTCATTTTAATGCCTGGTCCAACTAAAGGTACATTTGTTTGGACAAATATAATAACAAAAATACCTCATAGTAGTTTAATTTCAGAGCTGATAGATATCAGCTCTTAAACTACTGTTTTTGTTGTTGTTACATTTGTCCAAACAAATATACCAGGCATTAAAATGAACAAGATATTAAACAAAACATAGAGTGGTCTAATAATTTTTTCCACAACTATAGTATAGGTTGTGTTTCAGCCACATTAAATATAGAAAATTAGGAAATGTTGCCTTTAAAATTCAAGATAATAACATGTTGGACTAGAAAAGAGAAGATATTAAAGGGTTAAATCACTACAGTATCCTGTGTAGATCGATGTCGTCGTAGACACAAAACGAAATTTGATTACGTGCAAATAAAAAAGGTTTTAATTCATGAACAAATGCAGTTCCCCTTCAGTCTTATCATATTATTTCTGTAATACATGACCTGACTCCTATCGATGTAACGCCTCCATTTCCCAGGTGTCCCCTTCCAGCAAGAGGCGGAGTCAGACCCTCCAGCCAATCATCGAGGGTGAAACCGCCCATTTTTGGGAGGAGATCAAAGAGGAGGAGGAAGACGAGCAGAAAGGAGGAGGCGATGGCAAAGGGGGAGAAGGAGGAGGAGGAGGAGAAGATGACAATAAGGAGGAGGACAAGGAGGAGGAGGAGGAGGAAGAGGAGGAGGAGGAGGCGGAGAGCAGCGGCGGGGAGATGCAGAGTTCAGAGGTCATCATGGCCATGGACCCCGTCAGTCTGACCGACGGCGAGAGGAGCCAGAACGACAGGCCGAGCGATTACCCAATGAGAGACAAGAGCCAGACGGGAGGGCCAATCAGAGGCAAGATGGAGGAGGGGTCGGGGAAACTGGCCATGGACCTGAGGCTGTCAAGCTCCAACGCCTCGTCCATGTAAGAACCGCCGACACAGCACCTCCACGAATACACAACACCAGTCACACGGACCCGTTAGACCGCTTTAAGACTTTGACATTTGAAATCTCATGTTTCCAGAGCTGAGACAGATGGACAGAAATATTCTTAACGCGTGTTTATCTCAGTATATTCCACATTTTACAAGCAGTCATGTCAAAGGACTTTAATTTTGTTTAAACCAAGGGCTTCATTCAGCCTCAAGTGAATCGGACCTGTAAAAGAATAACCTGTAAATGACGACAACTCCACATTTTTCCTCTGTATTATTCATAAGTTATAACAATATTATGCTGTCGTTGGTCATTTACACATGTACATTACAACTTACAGATCACTAGGGGTGTGTATCGGCAAGAATCTGGCGATACGATAAAAATCACAACAATACTAGGACCATGATGAGATCTATCACAATATCAAGAAGGCAATTTTTTTTTTTTTTTATTTTGTTTCATGTGCTTTGAGGAAGCTTGAAATAACCATTATCGAACAAAACAGTGTTATCAATTTCAAAATAATGTATGACCTGCAATATCACAATACTGCTTTAGTACAAACAGACCAAAATACCCATGTGAATATATAAATAACAGAACTTGCAAAATTCCCCAAAAATATAAACGAAACAGAAGACCAAAAATGAACCTCCGCCATTTCTGCATTTGAATAAATACCTAAAAATATCGATACCGTATTTTTAATGTTGATACAATATCGTGAAATGAAATATCACGATATATTGCAAAACCGATATTTTCTTACCCTTACAGAGCACAGTGGACCTCGAAACGCACAAAACATTTAGTAACGGGCAGAATACTAGTCAAATTTCACTTATTTTTCTTAAGAGGGAATGTTTGGAGTTGTCATTATTTATATGTTATTATGTTAATATTTTGCTGGTCTGACCCACTTGATCACTTTGGGCTGAATGTGGAACCTGAACTTAAACCCTTGACTTTTGCTAATTCCTCCCATGTATGTTTGATCCTTCTGGTCTAGAAGAAAAACCCACAGTTCAAAGGATGATAATGGTCTGTCTCACCTGTTTTATACTCGTAGTGGCAAGAAAAAAGTACATCAACCCTTTGAAAAACTGTTTTCTGTATTAGTCATAAAATTTGATCTGCATCGTCACAACTACAAACATGTTTCGTATCCGTGTTCATGTGTGTATCGATCACAGCTACAAAAACACTGTCCATATTCTACTTATACACCCTCTGTGTAGATGGAAGCAGCAGAAAACAAAGACAAAACATACGGTAATGTCCTTAAAATCCATATCGCGTCAATGAGGATATGGTTTCCATGGTTACCGAAGGAAACGCCCCTGAGCTTCTTTATCTGGAACCAGAACCAGATGTAAATGAGGTACTTTTAAGGCTGGACGGTTCATCGGCGCCACGCAAGAACGACACACCTTCAAGAGGTTTCACTGTTACATCACCACCAGGAACACTGAGGTGATGTAACAGGCAAACAACAGTCGGCATAGCAACACACTGATGCTAGTGAAGACTTAGATTGCATTATTAGATGAGAGTGACAGTGTTTTCCCTTTGGAGCCTGTACGTTTCTCTTATTACTTGGGTGGTTTCTGGTGTGTAATACATATGTATATATATATATATATATTTTTTTTTTTGTTTTGTTTTGTTTTGTTTTTTTAATTGATTTTCCATTTTAATGAATATGCGATCATAAACACATCAATATAACACTCCAAACAGAAACAAAAATCCCTCTAACCCATTAGAAGATTGAACATTAATATGCATACAGACACATATATCCTGTGCATAATGTTTTTTTTTTAACACATTGACTATAAAACACAATTGAAACTCGGATAATTTGTTTTGTTTAGTTCAGTTTGAAAACGAACATAATCCATAGATCCAACAAATCACTCCATGAAATAAAATTTATAATAATAATATTGATAATAATAATAATAATAGAAGATTTATATAGTGCTTTTTTATTCAGGCATACCCAAAGTGCATGCATACAATCTTCACTAATGAAATGTATACAGACTGAAAAGGTGTAGGCTGAAGCTTTCTGCTTGTTTTGCCGACCCTTTACACATGCCCTACAGTAGGGTTTCTTAATCCTCGAGGTCCAGTGTCCTGTACTGTGTGTTTTAGATCAGGGATGTCCTGCATGTTTCCCTCTTCCACACACCTGACAGTCGTTACCAGTCTTCTGCAGAGCTTGATGATAGGCTGATCATTTGAATCAGGTGTGTTGGAAGAGGGCTACATCTAAAACATGCAGGACAGTAGCTCTCGAGGACCAGAATTAGACCCTCCTGTTTTAGATATTTCCCTCTTCGAACACACCTGATGGTCGTTATCAGACTTGTGCAGCGCTGGATGATGAGCTGATCCTTAATTGAAGCAGGTGTGTGCTGGAAGAGGGAAACATCTGAAACATGCAGGACACTGGCCTCAAGGACCAGGGTTAAGAAACGCTGATCGACAGAACATATTCACACACCAACAATGAAAACAGGAATACTAATATTAAATACTAAATGTTGCATAACAAACTAAATTATTAATTAAATGTTACATACAAACCTTAAGACTTAAAGTTCATATAATTTAGTCATATTTTTAAATATTTTTTGAGATATGAGAGAGAGAGATGCATATTTTTAACTCGTCTGTGCAGTTGTTCCATAGATCTACTTCTCTGACAGGACTTCATAATATCTAAATGTTTTCTTTATAAATATTTCAGTCCCTCTGAGTTCATATTGACTGTCTCTAATTTGAACACTTCCTGGATTGCAATAATTCAGATTTTTATGCAGCAATATAAATTAAATTATTATTACATGTAACATTATTGATCTTCAAGTGCTGCCCACACAGGAGCCTGATCGAATATCTGATAACGTTTTTATTCTTAATCAAATATCAGCTTTCAAATAAACTTGAGGCTGATGGCTGGTATTGGGAAAAAAAAAAATCAATATATCGATCTACCTCTAGGTTCTGGTGCTGATCTTTGGAAAGAACCTGAAAGAGGATTAAAAAACCCGAGTTCCATCAGTGACGTGGTGGACGCTGGGTTCATCCGTTAAATTAGATGCGTCGTTTGTCTGGGGCTGATGTGACAGTTTGCTGAGTGCGCAGACGACGGCAGGAATAATGTGGAAACGGTTTCATCTGCCGAGTGCGTAATCTGTTTAATGTGTCACCGAGCTAATAAACACACAGCGTCTCTAATCTACTTTATGGGCTCAGGTTTTCCCGTCCAGGCTCCTCCCCCCCTGGACGTGATCCTGACAGCTGATCCGTCACCGGGTCACTTCCCGTCGGCGCTGACCCCAGTCTGCCCCTCATGTTTTAATAACGACCTGGACGGCTCATGTTCGGACTGGTGGTTTTTTTTAGTTCAGACGTTCAGTGTTACAGAACCATGTTTAAGTCCATGCTCATGTATCCCATCATCCCCCAGGCCAGAGCTGCTGGAACAGCTGTGGAAGGCCAGAGCGGAGAAGAAGAAGCTGAGGAAGACCATCCGAGAGTTTGAGGAAGATTTCTATCAGCATAATGGAAGGTAAATATGAGATGCAGCAGGAGTCATGTCGTCTTTTCCTAAACATTTAGACCAGTTTGAACTCAAGTGGGCCGGACTAGTACATAACAGACTTTCCCTCTCAGTTTAATGTGAATTTCAAAAGTGTGTTTACAAAGTATCCTTTCAGAATAAAATGTGAATAAGTTGAACAAATATGAACAACCTGAAATATCTAAAGAAAATTAAATGAAATTAACAATATTCTGTCTGTTATTAAATGTTTTGTTTTGTTTTTTTTTACTAAATTTTGGGTTTCAGTGCAAAAAAATATATATAAATTATAAAAATATTCGCATTTACAAACTATCCAAACAAACAATACGAGTAAGCTGAAAAAACTGACATTTCTTAATAACAATTGCAATTTTAAGAATATTCAGGGTTTGTACAGGTGCTTGAAATCCTTAAAAATGCTTATATTTCAGCGTTTTCAAAGTCTGAGAAGTGTTTGAATTTTAGTTTAAGTGCTTGAAATTATAACTCTGATGTGTGTGTCATTTTTTTTATATTTACTCTGCCCGGTTAGAAGGAAAACTAATGTTACTTACAGGTGAGACGTTTTGAAAAATAAAACTTTGTCATGTGTTCTCTAGTCGACTCCAGGTACATTTTTATCTTGATCTCTCTCGGTGCAAGTGACTTCCATTTTTTTTTAGATAAAACTTAGTGTACATGTATTGTACCCCAACGGTAAGGTGCTGTACTGGAAAATTTGAAAATTACCCTTAAAATTCTTGAATTTGACCTTGAAAAATGTGTATGAATATTATACTTATTTTATTTTATTAAACTTATTTACATGTACATTATGGATCAGATCTACAAAAGGCACTAAACATTGAATAACAGGAAGAACATTGTTAAAATTTGACTCAATTGTCTTTACACATTTCAAGTTATTCATATTTGTTCAGGTTGGTCATATTTTATTGTTTAAGGATAGTTTATAAATGCAAATAGTTTTATAATTCAACGTTGTTAACGGATTTTTGCACTAAAACAAAGAGGGGAAAAAAATTGGAATTGTCATTATTTATAGGCATAATGTAATTTATTAAATTTTTTTGTCTCCCATTAAAAAAGAAAATGTAGTCATTATTTCTAGGTTATTGTGTTATTATTCTTTTACATTCGATCATATTGGTCTGTTTGTGGAACCTGAACTAAAGCAGTCCGACCCTCGACCGTTCACTTCCACCGCTCGTCTGTGTCCTAAACTATTCTGTGAGCTCGATGTGAAACGTTTGTGATGTTCAAGTGTAGCCGTTCTTTAATCTCCTCCTCGTCTTCCTCCTGCTGCTGTAGAAACGTTCAGAAGGAGGACCGGATGCCGATGCTGGAGGAGTACAGGGAGTACAAGAGGATCAAGGCCAAGCTCCGCCTCCTGGAAGTCCTCATCAGTAAACAGGATTCCTCCAAATCCATCTAAACCTCCGCCATCGAGGTGTCGTCGGACAACGCCACAAAGAGGCGCTACGGCCGACAGCGATACGCAAACATCACCACAACGGCCCGCGACGCTGCA
>JAPTGZ010000002.1:5918341-5945983 GCA_029814645.1 Fowleria isostigma | reverse complement strand
GACTAAAAAATACATTTACACGTTTGTATAAACATGCCTACATACGTAAACACATGTATACAAATATATGCATATATACATTTATTTAAATACAGAAGTATGCGCACATGTATACACAACAGTTCAAGTATACACATACTTGAACTGTTGTTCCAATGGGACCTTTCTCCACTTGAGCCCCAAAGTTCTTATTTGAATATTTACATATGTATAAACAAATATACATTTGTAAACATCCATAGGTACAAATACATATACATAAAAATAACATGCGTAAATATACATGCATACTGTTTTAGAGTTTTTAAAGCAGTAACTGCTCAGATGTGTTCTAGTTTTTTTCTTAACATTTACCATTAACCACTGATAAAATTTTAAATAACTTTGGCCCACTAATCGTATCAATACATTAAACAATGTAACCTGTAAAATACAGTTATTCATCTATTCATGGTCATCAGATATGATCCATTTGGATGTTCAGAGGCTCCGTAGTTACTGTGGAAACACTCATTGTCCACAGATCACCAGTAAAACCCATGAGTTGGATCAATGACAGTGGATGAACATACAGGGTTTAGATTCAGTTAATGGTTTATTTTACTGAAAGTCACATTTTCTGACTTTTTTTTTAAATTTTATAACACTTTATACGCTGAGCTTCTATGAGCATGTACATGGTCATTAAATAGAGGGAAGTACCTGATCCAAATGCAAAATGCCGAGGATAAATGGGGATTATTCATTAAGGAGGTTTAAATATAAAGATTTCTCTGTAAAAAAGTCATTTTATTGACATTTCTGACATTTTACTAACTTCCATTAACCCTACACACTATTGTATGTTATAAGTATGTCCTAAAAATTCTCAACAGATTCCAGCTGCTTCAAAACGCAGCAGCAAGGCTACTAAGAGGAGCTAATAGAACACATCAACCCCGTGCTCCAAGCCCTTCATTGGCTTTCAGTCAAATTTAGAATTTAAAATCCTCCTCCTCACAAAACCGTTAACGGTATGGGCCCCTCTTATCTTAAAGATGCTCTGGTGCTGTACCATCCTAACAGAACACTTCACTCTCAGAATGCAGGTCTACTGGTGGTCCCCAGGGTCTGTAAAAGTACAGTAGGAGTTTGAGCCTTTAGTTACCAAACCCCTGTCTTATGGAATCAGCTTCCAACTAATATTAAAGAGGCCGACACAGTCTCTACATTTTAAGATTAGGCTAAAAATGTTCCTCTATGAAAGGCTTACGGTCAGGCTAGTTAAGGATAGACTGAAACCCACAGTTCAGTCTAAGCTGCTCTAGGAATGATAATGCTGGGGGAAGTACAGTGCACTGAGTCCCATCATCTGTTTCTGGTATCATGTACCACTTTCTGACTTTCTTATAATGTACAGTATTTAGTTTATACTTGGTCTGTTCATCACTATTCACCCGGAGTCCCTTTCACCACTTCGCTCTGGGGGTGGGGCTACTGTTTCAGCTCCAGCCGCCTGAGGCCCAACGACAACAGGACCTGATGTGACTCACCTAGGCCCGGACCGGACCTGTGACCCCTGGTGAACTTACTCCCTCACCTGTCTGGAGGGACCTCTCCATGTGTCCCCCCATCTGACTGAAACTCCATCATCAGATGGATGTCCGTCAGTCCTGGTTCATCTTCCGCCTGTTCGTCCATGGGAGTGGATCTCTCCACTGTGGTTCTGCTTGAGGTTTCTCATTTTTTCCCACTGGGTTTTGGAGTTTTCCTTGCCGAAAAGGAGGGTCTAAGGACAGGGGATGCCCAGGACATTAATCTATCAGCTTCATTCTGTGAAGCCCTGTGAGGCAACCTTGTTGTGATACTGGGCTATATCAATAAAACTGAATTGTACTGAATAAATGTTTCTTACCACATGGAGACAATGTTTAACCTTTAAGTCAATACATTGTCCTAATCAACTGAATGAACGTGTCACATTTTGTACACTTAAAAAATGAAAGATGTAAAAACTGAACCTCAACAGATAAACTAATCAAACCACTTAACCCATGGGGCACATGGGAAGGTCCACCCAGACAGGTGAGGGAGTGGGTTCACCGGGGGTCACAGGTCAGGACCGGGCCCAGATGAGTCACATCAGGTCCCGTCATCATTGGGTCTCAGGCTGCTGGAGCTGAAACAGTAGCCACTCCCCCAGAAGAGAGTGGAGAAAGGGACTCCAGAGGAATAGTCATGAACAGACCAAGTATGAACTAAATACTGCACATTATAGGTGAAGTCAAAAAGTGGTACAAGATACCAGAAAGAGATGATAGGACTCACTGCACTTTACTTCCCCCAGCATAATTTGTAATATATAATAATAATGATGCGGTATTCTGTGTAGACTTGTGTAAAACTGACACTCAACGGGTTAGTAAATATGTCTGATAATAATAAAGTACCTTCAGAAACGGGACTTGACCTTTAACATGAGGCTGTAGTTCTTCCTCCTGACCGGCAGATGGCGCTTCCCTCCAGTGGATATGAGACTGTAGTTATTTAACCAGGCCAACAGGGGGCGCTGCTTCCCAGGATCCATATTCAATCGTGCGTAGACTCAAGTTGAGGTTAAAACGGATCTATAAATAAAGTAAAAAATCCACAGTCAGAACCAGAAGGTGTCAAAGGAACTGGAGAAAAGAATTAAACCGTTCTCTTCAGCCTGGATGTCTCACCTGTTGGTCCCCGTCCATGGAACCTTCTAGACCCTGGGCTCCGAAGATGAACCTCAAATCATTAATGACATTAGCATCACCTGAGTCAAAACCAGCAGAATCCAACATCTTCTGGAAAAGCCGACTGACTGATTGATTTATAGAACTGACAGTAAATTTAACAAATAAATATGTTAATCAAAGAGTTACTCAAAGTTGAGGATAAGTAGCACTGAACCCAGGAGATAAACCAATCAAACACCTGCGTTCATTACCATTGGTTAATTCAATCCACAACTACAAAATGGCCGTCCTCTCTACGGTGGCCTGTGAAGGACAAACTGTACACTGATTTGTTTTCATTTGTGCAAGAAACTTTTGCAGACAAAAATATGAATGTAACATGTTATTAGTGTCTTTCTGAAAAAATATTTTTAAAACATAGATTAGGAAGAAGAGGTAATATTAAAATGAACAAAGTTTTAGAGATAAATATAAATTTACAAGAGAGACTTTGGAAACTGAGAATCAAATGACAAATTTATAAGGAAAAAATATTCTCAGAGTTTGTGGGAAGATTAAATCTGAGAGTGAGGTCTACATTTATTTTTAGGTTTTAATTGAATATCTGATAAATTTCTATGCAGGATTATGGCATTTTTGTGCTGGGAATATATTTGAAACCCTTGTCAACAATAATCTTTTTTACTCAATAAACCCCAGATTTTTTCATCCACATTCTGAACATATAACTGTGTTAGATTATTTTAAGAATCTTAACAATGACTGAGAACTATAAAATGGATGCAACAAAAATCTGACCCTAGGTGATAAACAGGTATAAATCAACATTAATGCTTTGGTCTGTGATTTGTACGACGGCGTATAAGGGCCACATCAGAAAAACAAATTGCTTGTCACTACGAGAATAAAGTCATAATATTATGAGAGTAAAGTTGTAGTTTTAAAAACTCGAAAATAGTGTTGTACTTTTATGAATCGTAATATTTTGAAATTAATTTCTCGGTCAGTGTTTCCTGTTACAGTGAACGCAACAAGTGAGGCAGCAACTTCACTTCTGTTGAATTGGACCAACAATCTCGTAATATTATGACTTTATTCTCAAAATATTATGACTTTATTCTCGTAGTGACAAGTAATTTGTTTTTCTTATGTGGCCCTTATACACCATCGTAGATTTGGATATTTCATACAAAACATTTTAGTCCATCATTCATTTTGATATTTTGGAAATAAAAGGAGATCTAAAAGGAACTTGAGTCGTATTATAGCGTTATATTCAGCTTTCAGGGTTTAAATCTGCAGGAACTTACCTGTATTTGTATTTATCACCAACTATTGTACAAGAGCACCATTTATCCTTTTCTTATTCCAATCATTCATTCATTATTCAGATACAGCAGGGAGCTCAAAGGCCGGACCAAAGTACAAAAATTACACTGAAAGATACTAACAGTCAAGGATGAGTCATTTTAGTTCAGATTCCACTTACAGACCACTGTGATCTCAGGTAAAATAACATAAAAGCCAATAAATAATGACAACTACAAAATTTCTTCTTGAAAAATTATGTAAAAAAAACCCCAAAACAATATTACACTATGAAAATATAAACTATCCTTTGACAATAAAATGCAAATAAATACATAAAAACATGAATAATCTGAAATAATGCAATTTTAACAATAACATGCCTGTTAACCACATTTATGTAACATTATGTGTAATGTACATTAATGTATAACTTTGAGGCATAATGTCAAAATTGCAGTAATTCTTCTGATGAAATTTCTTTATTATTCTCATCTCCTTTAGTATTCTCATCTTCTTTGTAAAGCGTAAATATTTTCATGATTTAATGAAGGGTTTTTTGTAGTAAAAACAGACAAAAACTTGGAGTTGTCATTTCTAGGTTATCATTTTACTGGTGAGGCCCGCTTGAGCTCAAATTGGGCTAAATTTGGCCCCTGAACCAAAATGAGGTTGAGACCCCTGAGTTACAGTTATTATTATTCTGCTCCTACTTTCACATAAAATGTCGTTTTATCATGAATCATATAAAAGTGCATTAAAAAAAACAATCTTTGTATAATCCCCTAAATGGTAAATGGTCTGTACTTATATAGTGCTTTTCTACACATTAATGGTACTCAAAGCACTTTACAATACAAGCTTCACATTCACCCATTCACGCACACACTCATACACCAGTAGGAGGGTCTACCACTACCTCACTACTCTCTGGGGGCAATTACATAAGGGTTCAGTGTCTTGCCCAAGGACACTTCGACATGTGGACAGTTGGAGGCGGGATTCGAACCGCCGACCCTTCAATCATTGGACGACCCACTCTACCACCTGTGCCACAGTCGCCCTAGAGACTCATTAGTCTGAAAAGTAACAAATATCAGTGTAAAAGGATTAATTCAGGACCATTTCTATTAGTTAAAATAAAATTGTACCTTTTTTAGAAGAAAATAAAAGCCAGGCTCATGTTGTGTAAAGTATTGGTATATTTCTCTTTGTCAGAATGTGAAATGGCAGCAGACTCGTGTCCAGTTACTCCATCATTTTCAGAAATTAAAGGTTGTTTGAGCATTTTTTTTTTTTAACATAAAGCAGCATCTTTATAAAACCAACGCTATGGCAACAAGGAAACGAAGCAGAACATGATAAACATCAGCCTGTCTGCCATGACAAACGCAACGACCAGAAACAATAAATACAAAAATCTCAAATCTTTCTACAGTGCATTTTGACACAGTCCTGGAAAAAAAAAAGAACAAAACAAAACACATAATCCATCATTTGTTAAAAACACCTTGACAATCCAGCATTGATCTGATATTGATGGTCGAAAACTGGCACATTTTCACCATTTCTGATAAAATAATTGGCCTCAGAAGGGGTGAGTTTAGACGTTACAGTCGCTACGTTTACATGCACGAGAAGGTCCACGTTCCAAACAGGATACTCCAAGTGGAGGTTCTGAATGAGGGCTTATTCCAAACTCAGCAGTTATGGGAGGTGTTGATATTATTCTGGTTTTAAGAGAAGATGTGATCAAACATCCTCTTAGCCAAAACCAAAAAAACAAAACAAAACCCAGATCTCTGGTCAGGAGAAAAACCTCGACACCGAAATATCAGCAGCTGTTCAAACGTGACCTTTTCATATTGTATTCTTGGAAAGTCTATTGGTTCTGGGCTATTTTTCTGCATCTGATGTGGGTTTTTGTCATCTTTGGGGCAGCAGGATAACGATTATTAACGTATTTTTTACCTTCATAATGTCAGTGTTTCCATAAACCTCATGTTAATCTCACTTGTTTGGGCCAAAATTCTCATAAATGGAATTTACCATCACAGAGGCACAAGGAAAAACCTATATTTATGAGGCTGAAACCTGAGAATTTGGACTTTTTAATTTTTTAGTAGCCGATTAACCCATAAAGATCCAGTGCTACTTTTGTGGCAGTTCTTAAATTAATTTTCCTCTGTATTGAACCTTTCTTCAAATATTTACCGCTATTTATTGTGATATTATCCTCTGTATTTTTGTGGGGTTTTCTTCAGTAAAAATCAGGTATTTTTTGAAATATAATTTACTGATCATGAAGGTGTTCATAAAAGCTCAGATTAAAGACGAGGGTTATTATATAAAAAACTGAGAAAATAGTCTTTTATCTGTAAAATCTATCATCAACTGAGTAGAAAACACGTCTGTCCATCCACTGTCGTTGATCCAACTCCACGGGTTTTACTAGTGAATCAATGTTTTATGAGATGACAGTGTTTCTATGGTAACTACAGAGCCTCTGAACATCCAATTTGGTCCTATCTGATGACCATGAAAAAGTAACACGCTGCATTTTACACCAATTATTTACATGTACTGATAGGATTAGTATTAAGTAGATGAATCTAGTTTCCAGTGGCTGTTTGGGTCTTTATGGGTTAATTCAGTGTTTGACGACTAATGGATTACTTATTGCAGCTTTAGTATTAACACATTTTATTTTATAAAGCATCATTATTTCTTGTCCCAGGTTTTTATTCCAGGCCCTAACACTTTTATGACTTGTTGACTTTTCTCTACGTTGTCCCAGTGGTTTAATAATTATTCCCAGTTGTACATAAACTGTTTTCATAAATACAGTGACGAACATTGACCTAAAGAATGATGTTCACATGGTCAGACATCCGACACCAGTGATAACATTTTCAACCAGTATATGATGTGGCTGTAGAATATTAAATAGTATTTCTATTAATTCAGAACAATGAAGAATCTGAGGGGAAAAAATAATAGACCCTTCAATTTGACATGAAAATTATGTAGATTGGTTTAAACCTGTTTTATTCAGTGTAATTCCATGTAATGATTTCCAACAATATGAGGAAAATGGAATCATAACCTGCAACTTCTTGCATTTTAACTGCATTAACAATGTTTTATAGATGAGACTGAAGTCTACATTAAAATATTTTGGCAATTCCCTCTATCATTATCAAAAATATTCTAATTTTTTATGTCTTTCTAATAAAAATGTGACATGAATCAATTTATTTCCTTCCTATATGCATGATAATGTTTCAAAGTACCTTTAAAATTATTGGAATTTAAGAGTGAAATTAGATAGAATTGATAGAAATGTGTTGTTTTTTGCTTTTATAATAGTCATGAGATTCCCCTAAAGAGAAACCAATGGAATATTCATTTCAATTTGAATCTTGTCTTTTTCAGAATAAGTGTCAAAGTCGGATAACTCTGTGCATGTAAACGCAGCCATGGGTGTGATCAGTAGGACCGACAGCCGACCGGCTGTCTGTCTGACAGCAGGTCTGGGATCCGGATTTTCTGTCCGACAGAGACCAGCAGAGCCCGGGTCTGCGAGCGGATCAGTCAGTGCAAGTGTTCAGTGCATCAGTAGTGTGTCCAGAACAGAACCCACCGGCCCGGTCTGACACCGGGGCAGCGGCGTCGCCTCTTCAGAACCGTCCCAGACAGTGAACAGAATCATTTGCATACAAGAGGCTTTGTACGTTCTGTGAATCCTCTTCAGGTCCACATGGAACAGATCCACCTCAGACTCAGACACTTGGCTCCAACCCGCTGCGTGGATGCCAGAAGATGATCCGATCCTTGAAGCTGTGGCAACTCTCACTGTTTTTAAAAACATGGCTCCTGTGGCACTGTTGGGTTTCCAGGAGTTTGAAAAACACAAAGCCAATCACAGGCAAGTGTTGCAACATCCCCGTTATTGCAGCAACAACAGAGTGAACGTCTTGACGGCAGTCGCTCTGGGAACCAGTCAGCTGATAAAAAAGATGTTTCCCAGCGGCGCCTCTGGTCCGATTCCATTAGATCCGTCCTTTGAGGGAGCGGTTCTGTTTTGTGCTTGGCGTTTCAGAGGGTTTCACTGAGACCAGGCCTTTTCCTGGGACGTTCTCCTTAAAGGTCAGGAGGTCACAGGGCTCTGACAGACAACAGCCGAGTGGAGCTGTGGACACCCCGCCCATGTCCTGGTCCACTCCGTCAGCCCAGAACCCACGGCATCTGATCCGTTCAGTTCAGTCTCCATTGGTGTGCAGAGCGTCACACGTGGTTGTCTTGGTGACTCTGGTTGGTGACGCGGGGCCGATGGAGGAGAACCTCTGTCATAGTGGTTTATCGATCACTGCCACTCCTACAGGAGAAGGAGATGTGATGTGTCAGTTGATGTTCAAACGTGACTGGATCACAGGTAGACAGGTCGAAAGCAACGAGTCAACATCCTCAGGACACATTCAGGTCCACAGACGGACGCGGGGAGTTTCATCCCCAGAGCGTTCACACACAAGTAACTGGAAAAATAACTATGATGTTCATTCCTCTACAATCACCTCCCTCAATGTATCCTCATACAACCACTTACAACAATACGTAATATCAGCAAAAAGGGAATTATGTGCAAAAGTCTTTTGTTTTTAAATACCAATGCAATATTTATTAAAAAATATATATGCACTATTTTTATATAGACTTGCATTCACAGATATACATACTGTTAATATTGTAAATATTGTGTCTTCATATTATATGTAAAATGAAAGGTTGCATTATGTTTGGGTGACAGATCATCTCATTTCTGTACATATAGATCTGATCACTCTAACAATGTGAACAAGCACTTAGAGATCATGTCACTCGGGACACATGTTAACAAACATTTACTTGTTCTGCTGTGAAATAAATGAACTAAAGAGCAAAAAAAAGATATAGAATAATCCATGTGATTGAAATCCACTGCAGTTACAAATAGAGATAAAAAAAAAATAAACTACAGTTCACAATCAGTGTTGTGAGGATATTCCTTTAAGTGCAAACCTTACATGTACAATGTTATATTCATGGTGTTTCTCCGAATATTCTCACCATTTCATGTCCTTTCGACAGATTTATGGATGTCACATGTTCATAAAACCACTGGAGCAAATTTCAGTGAAACACCATTGATCTCACAAAGAGACTGTTCTGTTGAATTAGCATCATCTTTAATCTGCCACATCTAAGGAACGACAGTCTGTTACGTTGGACTTTGACCTTTACTGCAGCCACTGAGGGCGTTTCAAGTAATGAATCTATTTGTTAGAAAAGTCATAAATGGGATCCAACATATTTAACAGGGTAAATGATAACCTGTGACCCTCTGACCCTGGTGTACATCTGTTTCCTGTGCAGGTGTGACTCACCTGCGTAGCTGCGTCCATTGCTCATGTTTGTGGGAATGAGGCTCCATTTGTCAGTGGTGGGGTTGTAAAACTCCACTGAGGACAGATTACAGGAACCGTCGTCTCCTCCAATCACATACAACAACCCGTTGATGGCACATACTCCTGGAGGGACGAAGAATAGACTATAAATTTATATATCTATATACTGTGTGTTACTTATTTTATTCCTTTATCTTGTATTTATGTAGGTATTGAGTGGGTTTTAACCTTATTCACACTTCTATTAACCTTGGTTTTAGCCCAGAGGTATTTTTTATCTTTTATCACAATCATTCCTTTTATCGACTCATCTCTCTTTAATATTTTATGTCCTCACTGGTGGATCCAGAAGAACTTTTATCATTTTTAAAGTCATCTTATGTCTTTGTTTCATGTTAAATGTCATTATCTGCCTGCAGAACAAATGTAAATACAGGTACAAAGAAAGTCACCTGAACCTGAATATTTTATTACATTAAAACCCACTAGAACTTAAGTATTTATTTGCATAGTTTAGTAACTTAAAATCTCCCTCATCATATCAGTAAGTGAATCAATAAATAAACTAAATGTTTCAAGTCTCTGGCTGTCAATGAGACGTTTAACAGTCGTTACATAACATCATATCTGTGAGTCTGACCTGCGTTTCGTCGACACATGTTCATGTCACAGACCAGTCTCCATGTGTTGGTCTGTGGGTCGAACACCTCCACACTCTTCCTCACCAGAGGACCGTCGTGTCCCCCAGCGGCGTACAACTGCCCCCCCAGCACTCCCACGCCTGGATCAAAAACACAGTGTGAACCACAGACTCCAAGGACCAATGGAAAATGAGGACAGATGCTGGTTTTTAAGGCGGATGGTTATTTTTATTTAAAATAAAATTTAATAAGGTAATGAAGCCATGTTTGTTGGGTTTCTTTTCAGTGGAGTGAAAATGCAGGCATCATATATATCCACAGGGAGGCGCTGTTTCTCCATGGGTTTCAGATTTAATCCAGGAGCCACATACAGCCGAATTTGTTCTCAACTGAGCTGGACCAGTAAAATGATAATATAATAACCTATAAATAAAAACTCAAAATGTTTCTCTTCATTTTAAAAAGTCAAACTGCAGTTTGACCAATATTACGCCTTTGCTTCTCATTTACACGTGCATTACAATTTGCAGATCACAGTGAATCTACAAAAGGCACAAAACATTTAGTAACAGGTAGAGTATTGTTAGATTTGCACTTATTTATAGGTTTAGATTATTGACATTTTTGTGAAGAGATCATTTTTTGTAATTGTAAACATTTGATCATGTAATTTTACTTTTTCACACTAAAGGAGAGAAATATTTAGAGTTATCATCATTCATATATTATTATGCTATTATTGGACTTGTCTGATCTACTTGAGATTAAATTGGTCTGAATGTGGAACCTCAACTAAAATAATTTGGATATTTTGGACGATAATTGATAATATCTTCTGTGTAATTTTTGTAATTAACAAATATTCATTCCATGGGTAGAATGGACCCGTGGGCGGGCCAGTTTTAGTCCCAGGATCACATGTTTGACACCCATGGTTTAATCAAATTAAATGTGCTTTTTCTCAGCTGAGTGTACATTCTGTCTCCTAAAAAAACGTCATGGTTTTAAAACTCAATTTCCTTTAAAACCACAACTCAACATATTCCTTTCCATCTATGTCAACACTTTTCTACTTCATCCATTTTTGGGTTTGATTCATTTCAAAGCATTTTTCTACTGTTATGTATTTTATTGTTAATCTTTTAATCATGTGCGTTTCATTAATAGTCAGCTACCAGTCTCAATCTTATGTCTGTGGAATTTTTTTTTTTAGAGCTTTGAGTGTCTGATTTAAGGATTAATTATCAAGGATAATTAAGGCCTTAATTGAAAACAATCACATTTTAGACTTTGTAATGATCTGTGGACATCCTGGCTCACATTAGTGGATGAAACAGAGGTCATTTTAACACAGTGGGGACTGAATACACCCATATACAATTTTTTAAACATCATCTGCCTCAGAAATCGAAGGAGCTCTGGTAGCTCTGAGACAAACATTCCTTTCGAGTAAAAGCCATTCTCTTGTTAATTCTCAAAATCTGATATCTTGGAAACTAAAGCCAACCAGGATGTTTCACTCAAGTTTTTTTTATTAATGACTTGGTAAAGCTTTGCGCTTTTTTTCTGAAGGTGTTTTACTTGGAGACTAGTGTTATTACCTGCATTTGTCTCCATTTTCTCAAAGAAACTATTACTCAATTTGTACAGATCAAAATAATTAGCAAATACAAAAAAATAAATAAATAAAAAATTTGACAACTTATATAACTTTTATCATACACATTCAGATGATCTCTACTGGTTACTGTGCTTAGAACAAAGTGCAGACGTTTCTGAATTGCAATTCAATCTAAATATCAGTAGCAAGTTGCATAAATATTTTTTTTTTTTTTTTTTTTTTTTTTTTTAGACAGTTTCCTCATGTTGAATATGTTGCAGAGTCGACTACCTGCTCCACTTCGCCGCGTGCTCATGTCGGCTACGTAACACCACTGGTCTGTGACTGGGTCGTATTCTTCAACTGTGCTGAGACACTGACGAGATGCACCGTCGTATCCTCCAACTGCGTACAGTTTACCTACAAACACATGGAGGAGGTCATTAAAACTCAAATACAAAAACAAAGCCACACCTTAAACTGCATCCAACTAAATCTTACCATCAACCACTCCTACTCCGACGCTGCTGCGTCGGGTGTTCATAGAGGACACGTACAGCCACTTGTTAGTTTTATGATTGTAGGCCTCGACTGTCGACAAACCTGAGGACAGATTCACGAAGAGAAAAAGAGGGAGGAGAGTTTGTTACGAGTAAACGGGTGTAGAAACGAAAGTAAAAACAGCTTTAATGGGTTTAAACAGGGGTGTCAAATTCATTTTCTTTCAGGGGCCATATTCAGAATTTGATCTCAAGAGGCGCCGGACCTGGAAAATAACATCATAATCTATAAATAATGACCTCCAAATTTTTGTCTTTGTTTTAGTGCAAAAAACCCCCCCATTAAATTATGTTAATATTTATACGTATTTGCAAACTATCCAAACAAAAAAGATGTGAATAACATTTCTTAAGAAAAATAGGTGCGATTTTAACAATATGCGTCAAATTTTCCTTTACATGTGCATTACGGATCAGATCAGGCAAAAAACATTTAATAACAGGCAGAATATTGTTAAAATTACACATAATTTTCTTAAGAATTTCAGGTTGGTCATATTTGTTCTGGTTATTCACATTTTATTGTTTGTTAATGTAAATATTTTCCTAATTTAATGTTTTGTTTTTGCACTAAAACAAAGACAAAAATGTTTTAGTTGTCATTATTTATAGGTTATTATGCTATTACACTTCTTGTATGTGACCCCTTGAACTAAAACCAATTCAACATCCTTGACATCCTTAATTTTTGCACTTTGCAAATTCAACCTAAGGCCCGGATTAGAACTTTTGGTGGGCTGGTTTTGGTCCGTGGGCCACATGTTTGACACCCCTGGGTTAGAAGAACTTGCATCAATCCAGGAGGCTGAGCATTTTACATCCACCTGGTAAATGTGTGAAGTGAAGAAGAAAATGGCTGCTATGTTTACTGTCATCAGTGTAGTTGTGGGGGTTGTGTGAGTTCAAACAATTGTATCTGCTCGCCCTCAGGCGGCGATAAAGGAGAGAAAAGATTCAGATAATGATGTTCCCTGGAGAGTCACCAGATCAGCACTCAGCTTTGTGCAAAACAAATCCACAGGAGGTCTCATCTGTTCGGTCGTTTTACTGCTCACACTTAGAGAAGATGTACATTTTTAATCAGATGTTTCTCTGTTTATAGACCTCAGAGTCCTGACTGACACAGATCTATTTTTACGTACTGACCTGTGTAAGAACAGATATGTTACAGCATGGACATCAAACTCATTTTACTTAAGGGGCATTATTCAGCCCAGTATGATCTCAGATGGGACATATGTGTAAAAAGTAAAATTATATTATGAAAATGTTTACGTCTACAAAGTATCCTTTAAAAAAAGCGAATACTAACATGAACAATCTGAAATTTCTTAAGAAAAAATAAGTGCAATTTTAACAATATTATGTCTCAGTTTTTGATTTACACATTCTTTACAACTTAGAAATCACACTGGGTCAACAAATACACAAAACATTTAGTAACAGGCAGAATATTGATAAAATTGCACTTATTTTTCTTAAGACATTTTAGGTTGCTCCTATTTATTCAGGTTATTCACATTATTTGTGAAAGAATAGTTTGTAAATGTAAACATTTCCATACAATTTTACTGTTTTTACACAAAAAAAAGAAAATTTTTGAATTGTCATTATTTATGGGTTATTATGATAGTATTTGACTGGTCTGATCCACCTGAGATAGAATTGGTCTGCATATGACCCCTTAACTAAAATGATTTTTAAACCCTTGATTGTTAATTTCATCAGTGTAATTTTTGCATTTTACTAATTGCCACCATGGGCCAGACTGGATCCTTTGGCAGGTCGGTCTTGGCTCATGGGCTGTATGTTCAGCACCCCTGTGTTTCAGTATTAACTAATAATGTAAGTAAGCGACATGATGACAGGAAATCAACAAACTTCACAGATTTGTGATCTTTGATTGAGATGCAGACAGTAAAGCTTTTTCCATAATGAGGAACTCAAGCTGACAGGATTTAAAAACCACATGTTCTTCACGGACTCTTATTTTGCACAACATAACATACCTATACTTCCATTGAAGCCCCCCACGGCGTACAATAAATCCCCCAACACTGCAGCTCCCAGAGTACTGCGTCTCTCCTGCATGCTGGCCACGGCGCTCCACTGGTCTTGTCCTCCATCGTAGACATCGACCGTTCGTTCCCGTAGTGAACTGTTGAACCCTCCGACTGCATACACCTGACCGGCCATCGACACCACGCCTGGACACACAGGTAGCAGATAATCAAAGGGTATTAGTGGTTAAATGCACAGGGTGTCATTTCGACAGCTTCGGTGTCTGTCATTTAAAACAATAATAAAATACTGTGATGTAGACGATGTTGTGACAGAGTGTGGGATGATGGGAGATGATGGGAGATACTGTTGTTGCTTACAAACAAGATAGATAGCTTAAAAATAGGAAATAATAGATAAAAATAGGTAAAATAAAGTTTTATTCCCTACATCAGTGTCATATAATCATGTTATGTCATTTCAATATCTACAAATAATCCTAAATGTTTAGTAATTTAGTGAAGGAGATGCCATTGCAGAGGTGACCAGATGAAACTAAATTATATTGAAAAAATTACAGATTTTCCTGACTTTAACAATAAAACATAAATGACAGTAGAATAGAGACTTTTAACATTACTGTCCCTTCAATGCCAAACTGTCTATTCTTGGAATATACTCAAAAGTATTTTTATGTACGACCAAACACTGTGTATTGTTGGACTTGCTCAGTCCAGGAGGACTATTGTGCTGCATTGGAAGAAGATGAACACTCCTACAATAACAATGTGGCTGAAGGAACTTTCTGACCGTAGTGGAATAGAACAATGCAACAATGTATAATGAAAAAGACAAAATGCAGGACTTTGAAAAAAATTCTGGGAACAATAGATTAACACCATTACTGATGGAAACATGCAATCTATTTGATTTTTGAGGATGATGATAATTATTTGAATTTATTTTATTATTTCTATAACTATACTTTTATTATTAACAGTATTTCTGTTGCCACTGTTATGAGGCACACATAACTAATTTATTGTGATGCAAGTTAAGTATATGTATACATGTTTATGTATGTCTGATCATAAAATAAAAGTAAAAATTCAATATATTTAACATAAAAAAACAAAACAGCAGAACCCAAACAGTAAACATGTGTCTGAAGTTTCAGGAGCTCATAAAGAAAATGTCTCCTGCACACAAACATTAAACAACATCAGAGCACTGCAGTTAAAAGATGTTGATTAATTAATATTTAATTGGCTAGAACTGCAGCTTTTAGTCAAATAATAGTTTTTCATGACACTGAAGCTGCACATATTATATGCAACTTTTGAAAAAAACCATTGAAAAAATATGTACCCATTACTCAGTCCCACCTGAGCCACATTTAATCTTCAAAGAAAACTACTTTTAAGTCTTTACAACATGTGAAAATGAATACCAGGTTTTCAAGCCCAATATTCACTACTACTATTGCAAAAATTCACTTTAAGGAATCTAAACTTTGATTAAATTTAAACTGATTGCTGAAGCCTTTTTTCTCCTTTCTTATGTTGCTTTTTCACCCATGTGCCATAAACCTTTAGAGTTTAAAGGTTATAAGGTTAAAGGTTAACCTGCTTTATTGTCCCCCCCTAGGGAAATTCAGTCTTTGTATTTTACCCTCCCCATTACACACAGTAACTGGCATTAGCATTAGCATTAGCACACATTGCACATTAGCACATTAGGAGCATTGAGCTGCCACTGACGGTGCTCTGGGACCAACACCACACCATCATTAGCATCAACTGGAGAATTACTCCACATATACTGTATATTTATGCAAGGTTCTCAGTTCTCGTTGTTGAAAAGCATTATTTATTTTTCATGTTAATTCAGCTGATTGTAATGATGTTAGTTTGTCCACTCTTATCAGATTTACTGGTTCATATACTGACCTGCCCGGCAGCGTCTTGAAGGCAGGTCGGCCACTTGGTACCATCTGTCCTCCTGGAAGTCGTAACACTCCACACTGCGAATGGCCTTTGGGGCCTGACCACCCACCACTATCATCACCTACACACGCCCAGGGGAGGTTAGCAGCACATTTATCTTCTGTGCAGGGTTTCATATCAGGTTATCACATAGTTTCAGCACAAACAACACAAGCCTTATAAACATCTGGCTCTTTGACTCATGAGCTGTATTTCCAAAAGCTTAACACTTTAATGAAAGACACATTTTACTTTCTCAATACAAAACACAATCAAAAATCAGTGTGTGTGTGGACCTTGGGGATGCTGATGGGGGTTCGTGGTCGCGTCCTGTCCGTCTTGATCAGGTGCCGCTGGTCGGCGGGCAGCAGGTGATATTTCATTGCTTCTATGAGAAAGTCTTTACAGGTGTTGTTGTTCTTTATCAAAGCCTCTTCCTCAACAATCTGAAACAAACAGCACATTTACAGGAACATTTTGACCTACATATACTTTTAGTTTCACTTTGAACTCTGCATTTTATAAAGTGATATTTGGAAGTTAATCAGAATCCAAAATGCTTTATTAATCACTGGGGGAATATTTGTGACTATAACATGCTTTACTCTGCTGTACTCTGTCTTCCCAAACCTTATCAGCTACAGTCTGAGTTTGTGCCTGACTTGCACTGACTTCTGGTGTATTTTGTTTTAAAAATCTGCTGCTTTCTTCCTATTTAGTTCTGTGTTTTTTAAATGGATGAACAGAGCAACTGTTTTGATCCATGGTCTGAGTGGTTTCTTTTGTTCTTGTTTTCTTTGGCTGATCCCTCAGCCTTCTACTGGTCATCTGCTGATGCTTGTTTATGATTATTGTTTCCCAGAGGGCAAACACATTGGTCAGTTCGTATGTCTGATTGTTTGTTTGTCTGTTTATGCTCTTGCGGTCACATTTCAAGCATTACTGATATCAAACCATGACCAAATGATTGGCCATATTCTCTGGTTGACCCATATTCTCTATTCGACCTAGTTTTTCCAATATTACCGGTAGGCCAAAGTACAGCTGAGATATAGGCCAAAGTTAAAAAAATGGACATTTTACCGTAACTACTGTCAAAATTATCAAATCAACTTCGAACCAAAGCCAAATTGTGCATTTTTTCATTCTGCATCCTAAGGTATGCATCATGTCATAAGGGTCATGCCCTCGTTAGCGCCCCAAGGTAAATATCAGGGGTCAGTAAACTCAGTTGTATGAAATTTCAAATGGCTGTAATATTGACAATATTCATCTGATCAAACCAAAATTTGACATACAGTAGCTCTGTGCAAGTCCCTTCTCATATGACAAATTTCACAACCGTACATTGTGTGACTTCCAGTTGCTATGGTAACATATGTAAAATGTGTTTATCGTTTATAATTTCCCTTCTGTTCATCATAGCAATTTCAAACTAATGCCAAATTATTGGAAATTCAATTCTCTATCCATGACCTCTGGCAGTTTCATCTTTTTGTTGTTTTGTAATAAATAAAAACACTTTTGCAACTACTTCACTCCTGATCATTTAGGATCTTCTTTGCCAAGATCTTTCCTGAATTCCTAAATTGATGATACATCTTTGACTTGTAGGAAAATTAATGGTATATTTTAAATTTCTGCTTAAAATACACAAAACACAGTGTATTATTACAGCATTTACATTTATAACCCATTTTTAACAGGTTGTCTCTGTGCTTTGTGCATTTAATTCTCTTTAGGGATGCACGATTTTGGCCTAAAATAAAATCCCTTTTTTTTTCCTCTAAAAACTCGATTTTCGATTTTGATTTTTGGGTCTACAGAACAAAAAGAATTCATCAGAGGTACTCACAGATCCGTGGACCGGGGGAGGGCACGCGCTACCGGACCTTATGACTTGTACACATAGACTAGTCACATGTCGTTCTGGGCCACAGAAGTTCTATCAATGTAAGTCAGTGACAGGCATCAGTCATGTGTGCATGGACCAGAGGAGTGACAGAATCATAGGCGGCCGCGAGACACAGATGGCTGTGCCTCTGACACAAAACATCCAGAGTTCGCCCACTTATGACCCGGAGCTCTGATGTGTGCTGGACGCAGAGTCCGACTATGCAGTTCCGTGATGCCATCAGATTTAAGGTTTGTGGTCATTACATGGAATTTTGTGAAAGGCCACTGTGACAGTTAGGAGGAAGAGCCTACGGTAACCCAGAGGGCGGATGCGGACGCGCAGAGACGTGCGGCTCGGAGACACAAGAGAGATAAAATCAATTTGATGATTTCCCTGTTTTAAAAATCTTCCTGATTAAAAAAAACCCAACAAAAAATCGGATTTTGATTTAAAATTGATTAATCGTGCAGCCCTAATTCTCTTCTATACATTATCAGTTTGGTTCCTTTAATTTGTCCATGGAACTACACTAATTTTACATTGAAGTCTCACAGGGTTTCTGTATCAATGTTAAATGTTAATACTTTTAACACATTTTAAGGTGAATAAATGCAATTCTATATATAGCAGATAGTTACTTTGATGTATTTTCTCATCTCGTGCTGTGATTTTTCTCCTGATGTGACAATACAAAGTAAGAGCAGCTTTTACTTCAGCTTCTCAGACATTTTATGCAGAACTTGTGCCTTTATACTCACACTTCCTAATATGAGCCATTTCGTGTAATTATTCTCAGCAGGCTTCAACCAAACATTAAGTCTAATTATTATTAAGACCTGTCAAATTCATATTTTAGACAAATGATTGGATTTTAGGCTCCTTAATGGCTTTTCTATTGGGAGACAATTACTCCATTTAGATATAATGAAAGGGAGGTGCAAAACAACAAAAAGGACATGTACAGATATATAGGCAACCAAAGATGGATGTTTTTTTGGTTTTTTTTTTACCTGTACCAGATAATCCCTGGACAGGAGTGGAAGTCTGACATGTTCCATGAGTTTGGGCATGTACTCCAGACGTGCAGGCTTATCGTGCTTTATCCAAGATACCATTGCCTCAAACACCTGAAGAGAAATGGCAGAGTCACACAGTGAGGAGGCAATATGAAGTTAAAGTAAGTTGTTGATAATCATGTAATGCTTCTGAGGCTCAGTTTTTGGTAGAAAATGTTAAACCTGAAACTGAGGAATTTTAAGTTTTACTTTATTTCTGCCCCACACATAAGCACTTTAACAGTTTGGCCATAAACAAAACTTTCTAAGGCCATTTAGGGCCATAAGGAACACACCCACGTCATGTTTATGTTGAAATAAAGGCACATAAATCAAGGACAAATATGTGAATCCCAGAGTTACTTGCAAATTAAATGGATACACACTGTTCTCAGACTCAGACCCAGCTTCAATTTGATTCTCATAGATCTTGTTAAACTTAACTGTATAAGATGAAAGTATCGTTAACATTTACTTTGGGTGTGCTAGCCTACACCACATCACAACATAGTGTTTGGGAGAGTTCCAATAAATAATAACTGACTACAGTGTGTATCAGTGCTTATTGGTTCCATGATGGATTTGTTTCATTGTTTTGTTACAGTTTAACACAAACACATTGAAGTTGCATCTTAATGTTAAAGTTTGATCCAACTTGGCAAAAACAAGACATTGAACTTCACAATCTACTCCATTTTTATGATAAAACAATTATAACTCTGAAAAAAAGACTAAAAACTGTACATCTACCAGATTGTAAGAAGACTTTTGAAGGTAGAGCCCCCTGCTGATGTCAGAGAAGTGAGTGAAGAAAGAGGTTTTACATGTTGAATGACCTGAGAAAAAATTCATGTGAAGCACCCTGAGACACATCACGCCTCTCAATGGCAGTGATTTAGCTCAGTGTGAACCGAGTCAATACTGTCTCCATTTATATTAAAGCACTAATCAGTACTGGTCTTCGACATCCCAGCAGCACATCAGCACAACAAAAAGGTGTCAGATTTTCTGCTTTCCACATCTATCTACACACAAGTTTTCAGTGAGGATGCCACACCCTGTCCTTAACCTTCTGCTTCAACCGCATTGTTTTTAACCCTTTCACACCCGATCTTCTCTTATCGGCCTGTGGAGTAACTCCACAAGGAACGACACCCTTGTTAAGAACAAAGATGCAGTAATAATAGTAGTAGTGGGAGGTGAGGAAGATGCTGGTAGCTCAATGACTCCGCAGATAAGACATACATACACACACACACACACACACACACATATATATATATGAATATGAGAGCAAGAGCGAGATTTTCATTTTAGAATCTACAATTTTTCCTTAATTTATATATTTTCAAAATCAAAAAAAAAAAAAAAAAACCAAAAAACGTACTAAATTCACTAAATCAGAGACTGTTTTTATCCTGCTACCTGCTGTTATGCCTTTAGGTCAACTTCATCTCGTCTTTTACCAATAATTTAAAACCAGAAATAATTAGTTTCTTTCCTCAACCAACTAAAGATTGGCCTTTAAACTTGGAAAAAATGTAAAGAAACACTGACTGGACATTTACAATAATAATAATAATAATGATAATGATGAATAATAATGGTAATAAGCAGCATTATAACATCTTAGGCTGCATTTACCAGCTCAATTTTGCAAAAAACAAAATATATTTATTTCACTTCTACTCAAATAGAGTAGAATGATGTGGTATTCTCAAACTATTTTGCAGAAGATTCAGAAGTAAATGATAAATTCAACTTCATTTCTTCATTAAAACAGCTGCCTTAGGACAGCTTTGATTAATTTTAATCTGACAACAGAACAACCCACTGATTCTCCTTCACTCATTTGACCTGAATCAGCTGCTGCAGACGTCACCTGATCAACTACAAGAGCTTATTTCATCTGCATATTGACGGTGCTGATATTTCTCAAAGTATTTTATGTTTATTGAGTAAATATGATGTGAGTATTTTTAGTTTTTCCTCAGTTTCATGACAATCCCACTCTTAAAAAGGCTATTTTCTTTTACTCTCCAGGGCAGCAGAGTTATTTCTGTCTTGTAAAAGTCAGATTAAACTGTGCATATGCAGCTCTGTCGGGATAGTGGGAAGTCCACAGTAATATCAGTTTTAAAGTTAGGACTGAAGTGAGTTTGAGTGTTGAAGTCTGACCTTCTCTTCAGTGGAGACGGTGAGTTTGTCACTGGAGATGAGGCTGCAGACCTGCTGTAGAGACAGGCCCAGAAACTCCTCTCCCTGCACCACCTCAACAAAATGCTGCTCTGAAAGACGTAAACAAAGGCCTCTAAATATCACACTGTTCGACTGATGAGCTGTATTTCCGTAAGCTTTCAATGGAACATACATTTTACTTTTACAATCCAAAACACAATCAAGAAACTTATTTTCCAGAATCTGTCATGTTTTCTTGTCTTTCCTTCCTTTCCTGACCTTCTTCAAAATGCAAACACAACTGTTACGTAAAAGTACCATCAGCTACTGCTCGACACACACCTACACAAACACAGGATGGTGTGAACCACGCAATGCTTACCAGCGTATGCGTGGGCCTGGTCGAGAAGTTGTGTGCATGTATGTAGGTCAGCGAAGGCTCTGATACCCAGACAGTTGGTGGGATGAAGCTGTGATTGCAAGAACTCACAGCAAACCTGCCGGACGTCCATCAGCTGGAGGAGGCTGGCTGCTGGCAGCAAAACCTGCGAAGAGGACGAGCACATCTTGGAAACTGAATATGGAAATCACTCATTTGCATTCAACTCATTTAAAACTGTGTGTTAGCTTCTGGTTCTTTAAGTCTTTTTGGAAACTGCCTCTTCTGGTCAGGTTATTTATGTTAGTATGTGACTGTTATTTTAATGGTCCACACCAACATGTTAAAAAAAGAACTCCATAGTCAAACACTAGGCAGCAGCAGACCAGCAACACTCATGATATGTGAGGAAGTGTGACTGTATGTGACAAAAGAATGGGGAGAATGCAGAATGAACAGAGCATTGATAAGATGACAGGTTGAGAACTAGAGCACTTTATTTTATTCTAAATATTGACCAACTCATTTAGACATCTATAATTAAACAAAATAAAGTTCTTCTTTACAACAAATGCTGCTGGAGGTCTTGAGCTGTAGATAGTTATTCTCCTACTCCATGCACCTTGGGAGTAGATGATGTTGTGCCAGAGCCTTCAGTTTAGATTTAGTTAAGTAAACTGATGAAAACACTGTAAATACAGAGTAGCCTCTCCTACTGAGACTAATGTTTATTGGCACATAATGTGTTCCATACTAGCACTGAAACTGTCAGATACATCATTACAGCTGCACAATTCTGTGAAAAAATCCATGCTGTGATGTGATTTTTGTGGCCAATACTGGGATTCGTGATGATTATGTAGAGGTTAAGTCCTAATATTACCACCATGCTCCATGGTAACATTTTTTTTTTTTTTTTTTTTTCAGAAAAAAACATAGGGTGAAGGGTGAGAGACGATTTTTGAGACAATTAAAATATTGCTATCAATTACACAGGATTTTTGTCCATTTAAAGCAGAATTTGAAAAGCAAGGAAACTCAGATTGTGTTAAACACCTTAGGTGTCACATCTGGTTTTATGTGAAATGGCACGATACATGTCATCGGCACCAAAACAGTGAATACTTGAAAATACCTTATTTCCTCTTTTAGAATGTGGGGGAAAAATTTTTTTTTTTTTTTAGAAATGTTGAAATCAAAGATAAGCAAACAAAGACATCTTTGCTGACTCTGAACAGGCAGTTCAGAAAGATAGTAGCCCCTTTTACACAGTACTTCGGTCACGAGAATATTTAGCCTTTTTTCCCACACTGACGTCTGTGTAAACACAATGGTGGGATCATTTGGTCTCGCCTTTACTGTGGCTTTGTAACACCTCAGGAGGTAGTCACAGAGCCGTGATAAAGGTAGGATGATGATTACAGAACACTGTGCAAAAGACCTGCAACCAAGGTGTGATGTTTTCATGACAGCTAACCCTCTGCAAGGGAGAGACAGCTGGCACATATGGAGGCAATGGCATGAATCCATGGCTACATGCCATTTTCACCTGTGTGGCAGGCACAAATGAAGCTGACCCCGTGCCCAGCACTCCATGCAGGCCTCCATTCCATGTGGCCGCCGTCTTTCCCGCATCAGAGGATTTAAAAATGCATCTGCCCCTTTGATTCCAGAATGTATGTCCGCTGTGTAAAAGTCCAGCGTGTCTCACCTCTGTAACACCTATGTCTTGGCTCTGGAAATCAGTCAATGGTGGAAAAAAGATAGGATCACCATCTTGCCTTTTTCCTATGATCTCTGTGCAAAAGTGGCTATAATCGCATCAACTCCACAACTTTCAAGTGTCATCCTTCTGATACATTTACTTCTATTTAGACTTCAATTTGTAAAATCATCTTTTAATAATTGTAAATAATGGAATAATTCAAACAGGATCTTATAAGTTTTCGACTGTATCGACTATCGACTGTATTTTCCTAAATAAGTTTTCCTAAATAAATTCCC
Source organism: Fowleria isostigma (assembly GCA_029814645.1). Classification (NCBI taxonomy): domain Eukaryota; kingdom Metazoa; phylum Chordata; class Actinopteri; order Kurtiformes; family Apogonidae; genus Fowleria; species Fowleria isostigma. The sequence continues at coordinate 5,922,226 of JAPTGZ010000002.1, read as the reverse complement.
CTGAGAATAACTGGAAGGGGTGGGTCTTCACCTCTATATAAACAAATGGGATTATGAGTCCACCCTCTTAGTTCAGTATCACTGAATCCTAGATATCACTGCACCACAGATGTTTATTTTTTCAGCCTGTTTGTGGTCTTTACAGTCAAGTGATCGTACACTGCAGATGTTTTACTGACTAAACAGAAACTGACGTGTTTATTTTAGGTGTATAAGCAGACTGAACACAAACAAAAGAGGCTGTCACATTCACACATGCAGGATTTACTTAATGTGTAATCATGCTGGACAAACACTCTTTAACTACGCCACATTATATCATTATGATCCTGTTTTGTTAATATGTTATTCCAGTTGTAGTGTTTAGTCCTGTCTAATCCTGTTAGTGTATTAACTCAGCAGGCAGTTTGTCAGAGTGTGTATGAAGTGTGTCACGAACAGACAATGCTAGCCTTTGACACATTATCTTAACTGGGTCAGGGAGACGTTCCCTGTCGGTCTCAGTGTGTATTGTGAGTGTGTCATGTGTGCACATCTGCCCTCAAGCCTTATGTCTAATAAAAGAGAACATCAGGCCCAGTGCAAGTCGTTTTACAGCAGCTGTGTCACACCAACACACACTCAATGACAGCGCCAACGCCACAAACATATGACGAAAACTGATTTAAAACAAAATATGGCTTTGACTAACTATGAACCTCACATTCAGGAGCCAATCAGGCAGGCACACTGCTAACAGTGGGAGGATTTCCTGCGTCTCTCCATGCACACTTCCTGTGCTAATAATCAGAGGAAGCATCCTGCCCGCAGCTTGTTTCTACTGCCTTTATCCATCCCTGGGCTAAAAGCCGAGCAGATACTGAGAGTTAATGGCACAGAAACAAACCAGTCTGGAGTGTTTTCACTGCAAAACATGCCTCACAGCTGTGACCACCTTTAAACATCAACTGTGGTAATCATCTGCTTCTCAAGGAGATCTACGCTGAAATTTAAAAGAAAGACCAAATATGTGAAATGAGAAACACATTATTACTAAATCAGAAGGGTTTAATAGTATGTCATCTTTTCCATTCTGCCATCCCTGTAAACAAAACCACCTAAATGTCCTTTTTCCATGTTTTCTTATGCTTTGTCTAGAGGTCAATACTGGATTTCTAAAGGCCGATACAAGAACAATGCTGATTTAATCCCTGCCCTCCTGTTATTTCCCTCTTAAGTTCATATTTCCATTTGAGAAGCATAACATCAACTACTGGAAGCAACTTTTGCCAATCCTGATGCTTCATAAAATGTCCTATTAAAACTGATTCATCAGTCAGCTCTAGCTTTCTTGATTTCACTGCTTTTTTCCACATCACTTTACAACTATAGTTCTACAGGTCTACATTAACAGACAATATTTTGCTCTTTTACATTCATTCTTTAAATTACAATTATTACGACAAAAGGTTATCATTTTCAACTCATTGCATAGTAAATATGGGCTGAAAATGTCTTTAAATATTGGATATTGAGAAGTTTTATAATCTTTCACAACAGACATTTATTTTGAGATAAATATGAGCATAGATTCTTTTGGTTTCAGTTTTCACTTGTGTTTGTGTATCAGTCTGAAAATATTGGAGAGAAAAGGTGGGAAGGCTAACATTCAAAACCTTCTGGAACATATTCTCTTACTTGCTTGCAGACTCTCACCTGGACATTATCTTCAGTGACTTCAATCTCAGCGGTGTAGATGTAGTCGATGAGTTTTTTCAGGGTCTGTCCGTCCACCTCTCTGATCTCCACCTGATCAGCTTTGCTTTCGCTCATATCACCTGTTGTCACAGATGCAGTTCATTGTTAAGCCCTGCACACAACTTAACTCCCAGATCACACATGTTGTATTGTTTTGACGTTTACCTGTGAACATGGCACAGAAGTAGGGACTGCACGATGCCAGAATGACCCTGTGAGCCGGCACTTCAACGCTACCCGCCACCAGCTGGACATCACACAGCAACTTTTTACTGGAATATGACAAGAAACACAAAAAACAGAGAAAGTATCCTGTATATTTAATCATGTGACTGAGATGGATGAAATATAATTGATCCTGATGTTAATATAAGTATCAAATAAAGATTTACAAACATGCAATTGAATTAACCTGCAAAATACTCACAATTACAATATACTGAGAAAACTGATTACAAGTGGAAACTAAAAGGTCTGTACAAATGGAGATTGTGATGTTGTAGATAATCAGGTTGTGTAAAGAGAGGTATGTAAAAATAATAGTAAAACACAACGGTAATAGAAATACTTAATTTAATTTTCCTCTGGAATGCATGTGGTGGGTATTGTTTCCATAAAGGCTATATTACTAGTAAATATTTAACCTAAATTCTAGTGAATTACTTAATTCATCTACAATCTGTGATGGAATCTTTGAGACAACATGTAAACATGCATAACTGATGGGCACGATGCCATAATGTTCCAATCTCTTCATGTTTCGTGCAAACTGGAGTCTTTAAACATCTTCACTTACAGAGATTAATTTAAGAAATCTCAGTTTTAAGAAGATTAAAACAGTTTGCATGCAGATGAGAAAACCAAGCAAAGCAAAAAATTTGCATGCCTTTTGTATTTTCCAACCATGTGCTATCAATTTCCAGTAAACATTCTTAATCGTATCCCTCCATTGGGCAACAATGGAAGAGGATTGTTATTATCGTCAATTAGAAGGAGCCTCGCAGTAGTAATGTCTTCTCATAAAACATCTTATAGAAAGTACCACGATTCTAAGGGTAAGTCTGTATCTATACATTTTTTGTAGTTTTTTCCATTACATCACAACAGTACTGAATCACAAAGGCTGCAATGGCACCTTAACACCCATCTTTAGGATGAAGGATTACTGTTAATGTCAGACATTACATTTTCCTGCTGAACTCACAACAGCCTCCTCGCTGAAAACCCAAACTGATACTGCATTAAAAAAAAAAGACTAATATCACCCAGATCCATGATACACATTTGCCTCATTCAGCTGAGCTCACAGCAGTTATCGTCACTAACTCATGCGTACACACCTTCTCAAGTCATTCATCAGCTGGAAGGCTTTCCTCATGTGCGTCTGGTTAAAGGTGAGCATCCCTCCATTCACCGTGTCCTCCTCCGAGTCCGTGGTACAGTTTGGACGTGGTGAGGCCGGTGTGGCCTCCACACTGGAACAAATCAAACCAAATTTTATTTATACAGCACTAAATCATAACAAAAGTTATCTCATGACACTTTACATTTAGAGTTAGTCAAGACAAGACTCTTACTAATTCACAGACAGCAACAGAATCCTCATGACAAGTGATGGATAATGAGGGTAGATGGAGGAGTTAGAGAGGCTACTTCTACATTGATCCATTAATGACCATTAAGGGGAAAGGGTTCTTTAACTGTGGGCTTGTGTCTAAATGCCCTCTGTGTCTTTGTTATAGTTTCACCTCAGTGGAATTGAAATGAAGGTCTGCCTCACCGTCCACCAGGTTCATCTATATTTAAACACTCATATGACGCCACTGTCCCTGCCTCCCTTCATAATCCTAGGTTTTTCAGGGTAATCTGCTTCGGTTGTCATGGAACTGGGATGCTGTCACAGTCAGGACTTCATCCATTCATGCATCAAACATCAGTCGAAAAGTTTATTTTATAGAGCTTACTCAGGATGAAAATCAGTTAAAAAGAAGTAAGAGTAAGACTGTAACATAACACCATGACATTTTGGACTGAATTTAATGTCTGTAAAAACAATTATGACAAACAATACAAAATAAGGTTTTCTTTTAGGTTTCAGAGGGTTTGAAATTATTAAATGTCTGTGTGTCTGTGTGTGTGTCTGTGTGT
>JAPTGZ010000002.1:5903620-5918249 GCA_029814645.1 Fowleria isostigma | reverse complement strand
TATATAAATACATACATACATACACACATATGTTGTTGTTTTCTGTTTCAGCTCCTATACACCTTAATTCTATTATTATTTTTTTTACATCACCCATTATCCCAGAAAGCTGTGAACACATGCTGTACTTACATTCCAAAATTGTTCACATCAGCATTGACATTAGGTTTAAAGGACACCTTAGGCTTACAGGAAGGTATCTTAGGAATCCTACACCAACCAAAGTTTACATGTTTCAATACAGATACTGAATTTACATAATGCTGGAAAGTTATTGTTGCCATATCCCAATGGCAGAAATATAACATATAGTCCACTTCAAACCACATACAATACAGTAAATCATTAAAAAAGTATTACTTTCTATTATCTCCACGTTGAATGGAGATTAATCTGACTTAGGTACTATTACAGTAGGGGGAAAAAAAAACAACAACAACCTGGAAATGAATTCAAGAGTTTATACTTTCCTTGTATTATTGACATATATGTCATGTTAACACATCTGGCTGGGAAAGGCCAATTACGAAAAAGTTGCAAATTAATCTGAATGACTTACTTATGGTGATGTAACTTTAAAAGTCTCAATGGTACAATAGTTCGGTACCTGTTTATTTTTTATGATGGGGTCCCAATATCAGTCATGGACATGATTCACCCTAAATCACAAATCCCACATGCATCATTTAGAAACTTTATAAAATTACCAAGCAGATAGCTGCCCTAAATAACTATAGAATGGGGTGTTTTCATGATGAGGATCACTGTGTGTTCAAAAACCACCGAGGTGTTCATTGTTCACAGATGGAGATGAACGCAGGTGGTACAAAGTAAACAGCAAACCTGACATCACAACAGAGGATTAAGGATGTTTGTTTGGCTTCGTGTTTTACGTTGCCAGGCCGTATCAATCGATCGTGTATGTAGAGTTTATAGCATGGATATCCCAGAGTTTAGTCATTTGTAAACTGAATTTTAACGATGTAGCTAATGATACAACACTTAGAACCAGTGGGAATGTATATATCCATTCAGGACGCAACAAAACAAGTCAGAGAGGTAGTAAATCACAGTGTGGATTCATGACTTGAACAAGTAATTAAAAACAACGCATCACCTTCTTGTGGGGAAATATCAGAATGATCACAACTAAATAAAATGTTTCGAGTTTGTTGTGTCAAGTCAGCTAGCTCTTAGCAATAATGCTAATCATTTAACTTCACCGCTAACAGCAGCATATCGTCAACTGTTATAGCTGTTGTTGTAGCGGTTTATCAATTATTTTTAAAAAATAAAACAGTAATTTAATTCAAGAGAAAAATAAATATTTCCAGACTCACTTCGCTGGACAAAAGCAGCGACTTAGTGGCACTTGTGAAATGTTAAGTCGGAGTTTGATTAGCAACAAACCGCAGCTGAGCAGCGGATGGTGCTAGCTAACTTATGGAGCTAGTGACCGGGGTTAGCACGGAGAGTCGAGGAGGAAGTCCCGGTCCGCGGGTCATACGGGATAAAATGTGATCCAGCACATGTAGAAACAGCCTGAATCTCAGCTTAACAAAGTAATCCCCCACTGCCAAGCCAACTCACCCCAACGACGCACCGTCCATCCTCACGGAGTCAGAGCCCACAGCGGGCATGAGCGCCGCACATCCACGCAGAGATCGTGTTTCGAACAGATGTGTCACTCCGGGTTATTCAGTCGTCACGTGCGTCCAGTTAAAAAAAGAGTGAAACGTGGATTAAACACAACTCACAAATGTACAAAAAATGTCAAGAAAGACGACAAAAATGTATAGTTTAGATCAGGTGTCAAACTTAAGGCCCGCGACCAAAACCGGTCCGTCAAAGGCTCCAATCAGGCCCACAGGTTGAATTTGTAAAATGCAAAAATTACACCGACGATATTATATAGAGGTCAATTCAATTCAATCTCAAGTGGGACTGATCAGTAAACTACTATCAGACTATGACCTATACAGACTGAAAAATCTATTTGTTTCAATGTAAATACGTAAAATTACATGAAAATGTTTGCAAACTATATTATGTTGCACGAACTATTAAATCACATATACTGAACAAATATGAACATTTCATTTTATTTTATTGTTTATTTCAGGCTTGTGCACTCCATGTACAATACTTAATATATACATTTCATTATATACAGATATATATATCGAATTTGCTGTAAACACTATATACGTAGAGAATTTTACCTTAACAATATGCATAGAGAAATACACATCGAGAAGTATACATATAGAAGTATACTTCTCGATGTGTATTTCGATGTGTATGTGTAGACATTGGTTGTAAACAGTATGTGGACACAGTATGCATAATAAATGAATATATATACAGCAATCCACTATTAAAATACAACCCTAGTGGACCGAAAGGGAGTGAAAAGGAGTAGAACTGATTTACTCCCACCTCGTTTCATTGCTTAGACTGATATGGTTGCAATTTTGTTAAATAAATTAGCTGTAAACATGCATTAGTACTTCAAAACTAACTTTAACACAATGTACAGGACACAAATGTACCTAATCAAAAGAAATCAATATTAATTCAACACAACAGATAAAAGGCACCGAAATGAGTCATTAATTCAATATATATCTAATAGTGTCAAAGTGTAAAATTCATTAAGTGCAATTTTACAGTATTGCGCCTGTTACTAAATATTATACCTTTGTGGATCTACTGTGATCTGTAATTTTTTTATGCACTTCTATAAATGATAAGCTGAGGTATAATATTGTTAAGATTGCACCTATGTTTCTTTAGAAATTTCCAGTTGTTCATGGATGTCCTTATTTTATTTATTTTTTATTTTTTTTACAAAGCCAAGAACATTGTTCTGATTATTTGGCCTTGAGAGACTTATCACTATGAAATCCACATTATCCGATTGGTTAAGATTTTGTGCACTGTGCACATGTCTACATTCAGTTCAAGTCGATGCAGTAACCTTGGACTGACTTGAACATGCATCATGGATAATAGTGATAACACACCATGTAAAACCACAGATTATTCACTTTAATCTCACACAAAATTTTGACATTATCAGAACCAATCAACCTATTTTCAGCCTAATATTCTCCTCTCAATTCAGACTCATATCACAACTGTACAGCAACAGAAACACACAACCACACTACAACCACTGGAAATAAGTAGCAAACAAGACTGTTGGTGTATAAAAATATATAAATTTATTGCAGGTACATTGAAGAACAAAGCTGGGTTTCCTTTTCCATAATCAGAGACTATCAGTGCTTTCCTATAAAAGGTTAAAAAAATAAATAAATAAAAAAAAAAAGAAATAAAAAACAAGGTAAAATTGATCCTACCATCATTGAAAGTTTTAAGAATTATATTCTTCCAGATTTATGCCCAAGTTAAGCTTTACTTATCAGAAGTGAGTTTTTTGGGTCAATGTTAGGTTTAGTCATGTCAATTTTAATTTTAACAACAATTTCTGTCATTACAATCACTGTTTTCCATCATTTTGCCAAATTAACTATAGAATAAGCTTTATGCACAGCCCCACTACTTCCTGAACTTTAAGCAGCTCCGTTATTTTCTGTCTTTCATTATTGGACACAGTTGATTAATCCAGGTGTGTCTGACCACAGAAGTCACAACAAGAAGTAGCAGAATACCTGGATTAGGAAGGGTGTCCAATAATGACAGACAGGAAATAAAGGAGCTGCCTTAAGTTCAGGAAGTAGTGGGGCTGTGCATAAAGCCCATAATGTCTCTATTCATGATTTAAATGTTCCAGTTACTTGATCTATTTTTAAATGGAACTGAAAAAATCCTCTTTTGGCAGTCAAGGATACTTACTTTAATACCAAAAGAATTAAATAGACCACATCGCACCAAAAATTGTTGTTCAGATATTAGTTAATATTTACTGAAATACTGAGGTTATTTGAAGTAAATTGCACAATTGTGAGGACTTTTTTTTGGTATTTTGTCTAGTTTTTCTTATGTTTTCTTCAAAAGAGGACAAGTATGTGACAACAATCTACAAAAATGTGATGCACATAGATACTATTTATGTTAGTCACATTTTTTAATGGGTAGTTTGTAGGTGTAAACATTTTCACAATGTAAATGCTTCTTTCGCTCTGAAACATAGTGAACAGTTTGGAGTTGAGATTATTTATAGGTTATTATGGTATTGTCTTACTGGTCTGACCCACTTATGACCCCCTGAACTAAAATGAGTTTGACACCCCTGTACTATAGAGCTTTTATATAAGATACCTGACTGAAAACTATAAGCACAGAATAAAGTAAAATTAAAAAGTTTTGAGCAGAGACACAGTGTATTCAGGTAATGCAGGCACACTGAGCTTACTTGGAGCCTTTTTTCCTCATGTTTTTATCTTTTTACGAGGGGTCAACATTTAAAAAATGACTATCATGACAGAATCATGATTTATCTGCAATTCATGAATAAAATATATATGTAACTTCCCTCAAGCAGCCATTTTGAAGAGATGTATATTTCACAAATCACAGCTTTATTTTTATGCATGTTACTCAAGACGTACAGATTGTAAATGTTTAATAATTTTGCTGACATAAATTAATGCATTTACACAGAAAGGATTAAATGTTTTAACTACAATTATCACAACAATAAGAACATGCAATTCTACAAAGCATAGAAGAAAAAATCGTGCTCTCGTCTACTAGTCTTTATGGGTCTTCAAATTATCACGAGTCTTAAAACCAAGCATTACTATCATAGTATGTAAACTCACACTAGAGACAATTTTTAGGTGAGACTGAGTCCATGTCAAAAACAAAAGGACCTGAAAACAATGCATAAAAACAGTGTGAGAGGGAGCTTATGCTTTTATTCCCTCTCTACTTTGAGAATCTCCAACCCTCAGTGCATCTGTTTGATAAAAATAGCAATTATGGCCAGACTGCTCATTAACATTAATCCAACATCATTAAAACACATTTAATAAAAACTGACAACACTGTGAGATAAAGACGGGAATGCAGATTTGGTGTGATGTAGCATTTATCTAATACATTGAAGTATTTAGTTTAACAAAATACATTAGTAATATTTAAGTGTACACATCAGTAGTGTTAAACTGATGGAAATGTTAGTCCCAGAAATTCTCGAAAAAATTCTGTTTGATTAAAAGTAGGAGGAACATTACCTAAGTGTTATTTTTTCTGGTTGAAACTTTAATTACTGGGCTTCTGCAATTACAAAGTCTTAAGATAATCATGTTATTTAAATGTGGATGGAATAAAAGGATCACTGAATAAAATGGCCGGTGCATTTTGATACTGGATGCAGCAGAGCCCCCTGGTGGTAATTTAATGAACTACCGTGGTTATAAAAACCTCATGTACTGAAATACTGCATTTTATAATCCAATGCATGCTGACATTCAACCTACACCTCAGGGTGAATTAAGACAACAAATGTTAATTTTCAAAACATTAAAAACTTTAATAAAAGCAGAACAAAACAGTGTGAACTCACATGGATCTGAACAAAAGCCTGTAATGGGACGGGAAAGGTGGGAAAGTAATTTACATTTATTTAACGAGACATTAAAAAAAAAAAAAAAAATTTTGTCACGAAAGTGTTTCAGATCAAGAAACTCAAGCACTCGAGTCCCATGCTGCCTGACACTGCCACCAACATCCCTTAAAACCCTGAGTTCACGATGCAAAATTAACAAACGAGTCAGCTTGGTTTGCAACAGACAACTTCAACCGAGTCGAGAAGCAGTGACGGACACAGATTTACAAATGGTTCAAAACAAGTCTTTCCCCAACACAACAAAGCATAATTCAATGGTACAACAAATCTTAGTAATAAAGTTCGTAATGTGTGGAATAGAAGGACAGATGGGGGAGGGGGTCCCGGTGGGGGCTGCCAGGATCCAGAAGACAGTCTCATTCATTCGGCGTGGGTGATGGGCTCTGAGCTACAAGACCCCTCTTCCCACCTGGGATTGTGTAATGTGTGTAAGTCAAGTCCGTGTAATCAGAATTTCCCCCCATAACATATCAAACCCAAAATGGAGGCTCTAGTAGCCCCCGAAGCCCCCACCCCGGCTGTAGCCTCCTCCTCTGTTGTACGGAGCCTGGTTCCTGTAGGTATAGTTGCCCCCCTTCATTGCACCATAGTTGGAGTGCTGCTGTCCATAGCCGTCCCCAAAGTCCCCGTTGCTGTATCCACCCCCCATCTGGTTATCGTAGTCGTCGTAGCCGCCGTATCCCCCGTAGCCTCCTCCGCCGCCGCCGTTGTTGTAACCGCCGCCATAACCGCCGCCGTAGCCGCCTCCGTAGCTACCGCCGTAGCCTCCTCCGTAGCCACCACCCCCTCTTGCGCCGCCATAGTTCTGCATCCCTCTCCCTCGACCTCTGCCTCCCCGGCCGCTGGCGGACATCTCCTGCTTGGTCTGGGCCTTCTTCACTTCCACCTTGTTCCCCTCGATGGTGTGGAATTTGTTGAGCACCGCTTTAGTGGCGGAGTCGGTGTCCTCGAAGTAGACAAAGCCGAAGCCTCTCTTCCTGCCGGTCTGCTTGTCTGAGATGATCTCGGCCTTCTCCACCACGCCGAACTGGGAGAAGTAATCGGTCAGGTTGTCCGCCTCGATGTGGTCTTTCACGCCGCCCACGAAGATTTTCTTCACGTTAGCCAGCACGTCCGGGTTGTTGGCATCCTCTCGTGCGATGGCCCGTTTCAGCTCCACGTTATTGCCTTCGACGACATGTGGCTTAGACGCCATTGCTGTGTCGGCCTCCTCCGGCTTCGAGTAGGTAATGAAGCCGAAACAGCGGGACCGGCCTAGCTGCGGATTCATCACCACAACGCAGTCCGTGAGCGACCCGTACTGCTCGAAATACTTTCGAAGGCCATCGTCCGTGGTCTCCACGTTCAGACCGCCAACAAAAAGCTTACAAAGTTTGGCCGTCATGATCGAATTTGTTCCGAGCAGAGCACACCGAAAGTCTCTCTCCTTCTTCTTCAATGAACGGCGTCAGGGCGGCCCGTTTGACTCACTCGCCTTCGTAAGACGTAGCGCTCTGTGATTGGCTAGCTTGAAAAAAGCGCCTCCTATATTGGCTCACAAAGGATCACGTCGATGCCGCCTTCAGGACGTGTGGGAAATCTTGGGTTCAACCGGCGAAAAGAAAAAGAAACGTGGGTTTCGGCCTTTGTGATTGCTCCTGTTGAATTACAGCACAAAGCGTTTCACCAAACAGTATCAGTAGAAAGAATAAACAGCATACGTAGATTACAGAGGCGTACATTAGGCTGTAATAATACAAAAAGCGATGAATCAATTCTTTATCAATGATCCGAAAATTAACTATTTTTCGTCATTCTGGAAGGAGCCCTTAATTCCTGCAGACTTTGAATGTGAAATCGGCTCCATTATCAGGTCCATACATTTTACACAGACCGAATAGATTTAATAAACATCTAATACAGTGTGGCTTTTAACAGATATGATCTGATAATAATCGCTACAGATAGGAAGAACTGGTTGCACCGTAATAAAACTGAACGAACAGAACTGCTTGGTTACTGCTGTAATGTTGATCGAGATATAATGGATTAGCTTTTAAGAGGGAACTACCAGTGTGTGTGTGTGTGTGTTTTAGCTTTAAACTGCGACTTTTATGTAGAAACGGTATACGTTTAATGTGTTTCGGTTACTTGTACTTTGCCCTTTTACACAAAACGAAACTTATCTATGTTAGCTTCTCGGTTGCGGAAAGACTTGAATGTCCTTGCCAGCACATGTTACAGCTCAGCCATGTTGAGACGACCGGACAAGCACCGGTGTTGTCAGAGAGGAAATTACAAATTGTGGGACCATAAGCTTAAAAAGATCGTATTTTGAGGAAAATGTCGTACATACCTTGCTGAGGACAATAATAAAACAATACCAGAGACTAATCAAAAATGCTGAATCTTTAAACTTTTAAGATCAAAAATGGAAATCTCAATCACGTGCCTCTTAGAACCTTTCACCTAAGTTCTGAAACCTCAATAAACTTGGTTGTATTCCGTGTTGCCATGCAATATGAAATGCAAACACAATGTGTTGCCATGCAACGCAAAATTTAAACATTCATTATCGTACAAATACGACAAGTATAGTTTGTCCGGCAACGCTGACACGCGTTTTTGTTTTTTTGTTTTTTAAACAAAGCTGAGCGTTTTACTCTTACTGATTTTTGGCCTTGACAGAGTCTTATCACTATGAGAGCCGCAGTTATCTGTTCTGGGTTGACCTACTCTATAAACACAGCAAGATTTTTGTTCTAGTCCAGACACTGTAACCTTGGACTGAGTTGAACATGTGTCATGGATAATAGAGATGGCACACCACGTAAACCCACAGCTTCACTTCAACCTCACACAAAATATAGACATCGCCCTTTTTGAGTTCCTTTAAGACTCATATCACAACCGCACAGCAACAGAAACACGCACCATACTACAACCACTGTAAATAAGTAACAAACAAGACTGTTGGGATATGAAAATATAGAAATTTATTGCAGGTACATATAAAAAAGCTCAGCCAACAGAGCTGGGGTTTCCTTTTCCATGATCAGAAACCATCAGTGTTATCCTATAAAAGGTTAAAAAAAAAAATCGACACTGCCATCAAGTCACTTGTACATTTTCAACCACATCACGTCTCTTTCCCTAAACGTAAGATTTAAGTTTTAAGATTTATGGTCTTCCAAATTTATTCCCAAATTAAGCTTTATTAGTCTGTTTTTTTGGGTCAAATATAATAGGTATAGTTATGGTAAATTTAAATTTTAACAATCTGTCATTACAATCCACTGCTTTCCAAAATTTTGCCAAACTTACTGCTTTACCTTCTGAATTAACATCAGCCCCTTTATTTCCTGTCTTTCATTCTTGGACACAATGATTAATCCAGGTGTGTCTAATTACTGTGTCCAATAATGAAAGACAGGAAATAAAGGAGCTGCCTTAAGATCAGTCAGTGGTGGGGCTGCGCATAAAGCCCATAATGTCTCTTATCATGATTTAAATATTCCACTTACTTGATCTATTTTTAAACGCAACTGAAGAAATCCCCTTTTCGCAAAGATACTTTAGTACCAAAATAATATAACACATCCCACTAAAATCTGTCCAGATACTGGTTAATATTTACTAAAATACTGAGATTGTTGGAAGTAAATTGCACCGATGTGGGGATTTTTCATATTTTGTGTGTTGTTTTCTTCAAGAGGACAAGTGTGTGACGATACAAAAATGCGATTGAAATGGGAGTCTATGGAGAAAATTTAAAAACCCAATTATTACTCTTTATTAATCGTATATAAAACTTTATTTTTACTTTTTTTGAGGGTGGGGTGGGGGTGTTACTACCTTTCTCTTTTTAGCATTTTGAATATTTTATCAGAATTCATGGATTGTTGTTGAAAACTCGGGACCTGAGTAACATTTTATTTCTGTGAATACTAATATTGACAAATTCTGAATCTGAAATGCTTAAAAATGTTCAGCTTGACTTAAATGTTAATATCAGACCTACATTCAAATTTTTTATCCTGAGATTGAGAACATTTTAAGTTTGAAACATCCAGATTCAATTTGGGGTGCTGGACCCAGAAGGCAGGTCTGAAAACCCACAAGTGACTCAACCCCCGACAGAAGGCTTATGACTGGAGTGTCCTGATGGAAAATGAAGTCTTGCAACTCTTAAAGCTGACTGGTTTTTTTAGTTAAGACTGGTGGACTGTAAACTGAATTTCTCTATGGGGATAAATAATGTAGTTTGACTTTAATTCTTGTGTCAACTACAAATCTTGCATTTATAATAGCCAATTGTTCTTACCTCAAAAAAAAAACCTAAAACATTCCAAATATGCCACACTAGTAAATTTGTCACTTATCAGGCCTTCAATAATGTAATCACGCATGTTTTTTTCTGTCCATTTAACATTTTGTTGCCTTTATTCCTTCAGGACCTTGATGTGTTGATGCTCATTTACTTACTTGGCACATTAGAGCTCATGTTTGTTGCAACATGGGGAAATGTATACTCTAGAGAATGATATACAATACTGTGCATCTAGAGCAGGTGTGGAGCTTGCATATTGGGTTTCCATTCTAGTTAATTACAGCAATGCTGAAGTCAACCTTGTAGAGCGGGAAGGAGCTTTAACATAGGGTTGACTGTTGAAGTTTTATAACTATATTCAACTAACCTGAATATCACAAATGTGATCAAGACAGTGTAATCAGAATTCAGACTCCCTTTAAATGAGGGGGGTGATAAAAACCATGTGTCATTTGGAAACTGAAGTATTTCAGTGTTGTTCATATAGGTGTACCTCTCCAGTTCAACATATGCTAAGATTAACATCCCTTATTTGACATGTAATTTATATCCTGAAATATTGAGTGGTGTAGATGCAAAGCCGTTAGATTAAGACCGTATTATCAACCTTTCAGTCCCAAATTTTCATTACCATCATCCTGGACACCTGTACCTCCCCCACCCTTTTTTTTTTTTCTCCCTTTACTGAACTGTACACGTGTTAAGTCTTAAAGCAGAGGTAATTTCTCATTTTTCACATAATTTATTTGTACTCAATAATAGAAGACAAAAGATTATAAGTAAAAAAGTTTAATACATAAATAAAACAGTGCCTTTAGTTCCAGCAACTTCTCCCATTTCATCAGCATGAGTAGAATACAATAAAAAGACCATTTGATTAGACTAAAAAGTAAGATTAACACTTTTTTTTTTTTTTAAAAAAGCTTTGAAATGAGACAATCCATGCTGTTTGGGAAAAGATGATGGCGCCAAGGCACCATGGTATAAAAATAAGTCGAGAACTCATTTCCGGAATAAAAAACACAAGATGTATTTGGCCACACTGTAGAATCCTTTGTGAAAACTGACTTCACCTGAGGGGGAGAAGGCACAACCACTCTGGTTCCCCCGTCAGCATGGAGACACACACCCCATCATTGACGGGGTGATGTCCTCGTGTCCAGGTTACCGTAGCAACCTGGAGGAGATGGAAAGAAACATAGTGAGAAACCAAACAGATGAAGATGTTCAGGAGGAAACACCAATTTACTTGTTCCATTAAGTAGATTAATGGTGGAATTTGTTTAGGGTCCCCATTTGCCCACCCCAGTTCATTAAAGAATAAACCCCCACCCCACTTTGTCTCTATTTTAAGATTAGCTATATGAGACGCAGTTAAAGCTGATTAAATACTTTACGTTATAAAATAAATGGCACACTTGTGCACCATCTCAAAGATAATCCATACATACTTGACCAACACAGAGTGAAGACAGGTTGATTTACATACCTAGGTTGCTGGATGTGGATATCCTAAAGAGATATTTCAGACTCCTATCAATCGACCCCAGGTAATCAACAGGGTCCTGATGTAGCCTACAAACAAACTGCTACGGCTATTTTGGCTGGGATAGCCTACTGGAATACGAGTAAGAACACCTAAATGTAGGAATAATCAAAGGTAAATATCAGAGCCCTCCAAGTTCACATAAAGATATGTATTAAATATGTAGAAAGAAAAAAAAATATAAAGTTAGCAATGTTTAAACCACATTATCTTAAAAACAAAGTAAAACCCTACAAAGCCTACATGCATTGGCTGTGGGTACACTACAACTGGTTCACCATTTCACCCACCTGAATGTAAGTGGGAAAAGCTGCCATATAACTTAAGAACAAGATGAAGTCACTTATACAACCTGTGGAACAACTTAAGGAAGCCTGGTTAAATAAGTAAAATAACTAAGCTAAGTGGTATAATGTTTTATTTAAAATGAACATACATATGCATACCAAAGGATTTAAACAGTAAGTTTTGTTCTTCAGACAAAGTATACAATATACATTGGATATTGCTACAGGTAAATGGAAAAAGAACAATATTTTGACTGAAAACTATTACTATGCGTGAAGAGAGTTTGTAAAGAACACAGTATGTGGGGAAAGAAACAAGGAAACTGGATCCTGCAGTACGACGCTCCCACTTTCTTCATTAAATGAAAAAGTAATCCAGACAGTATGGTAATGAAATTCACAAAACATGCTTGACTCATCCTCATACATTGAAACCACACTAAAATTTACTGCAGAAAACAAGAATCTAATCTACTTAAAATGCAAATATTAAAAAGAAATGAACTTGCCAGCAAAACAATCCTACATCGAAATTTCAAACACAACTGGTGACCGCAAATAAAAAAAAAACAAAAAAACTAGACATCTACACGCAGGTCGGCGGGAGTACATAATAAAAGGGAATCGGAGTAAGTTTAATTCTTTACGTCAATAAGTCCTAGTTGACGGCAACAACGGCTGCTCGTTTAAATCAGGTTTTTCGGGGAAGTGACCTTCCTACCTGTTTGGTTTGAGGTCTTCATTATGTTTAGGGCTCTGTCCATTTCTGCCATGGGTGGGTTTCACGGCAGAAGCCCCATTACTGAATTTGAGTTTTGACGTCCAAATCCTGTCTGGAGGTAACATATGGTAGGGGGTGGGGTGGTCGATTTTCCATTGTCTCTCACTTAATAGCCACCGCTGTAGCCCCCCCTCGGGTAGCCTCCACCGCCGCCTCTGGGGTAGGGTGCGGAGCTCCTGGGCCCGCTGTAGGAAGACCCCCCTTTCATCGGGCCATAACTCGAAGAATGCTGGCCATAACCGCCGCCGAACTCGTTGTAGCCGTTTCCGCCGCCGTACCCACTTCCCTGGTCTCCGTAGCCACCCCCATAGGGTCCTCCGTACCCTCCGTAGCCGCCACAGTTGTAGCCTCCGCCATTTCCGTAGTTGTAGTTTCCGCCGTAGTCTCTGCCGTAGCCATTTTGACCACCACCCCTCATGCCGCGGCCTCGTCCGCCTCTCGGCGCCATGGCGTTCCTGTTGGCTGCCTGCATCTCCTGCTTGGTCAGGGCTTTCTTCACCTCGACTTTGTGTCCATTAACGGTGTGGAACTTCACTACAACCGCCTTGTCGGCGGCATCGTGGTCGGTGAAGTACACAAAGCCGAAGCCTCTCTTCTTCCCCGTCTCCTTCTCAGAGATCACCTCGGCCTTCTCGATCTGCCCGTACTGGGAGAAATAATCGGTCAGATGGTCCTCCTCGATGTCATCCTTCAGGCCTCCGACGAAGATTTTCTTCACCTTTGCGAGGGCCTCGGGCTTGTTGGCGTCCTCTCTGGCCACGGCCCGTTTTAGCTCGACCGTGTTTCCGTCGACGGTGTGAGGCCTAGCCGCCATTGCTGCGTCGGCCTCCTCCGGGCTAGAGTAGGTCACGAAGCCGAAACAACGGGACCGCTGCACTTGCTTGTTCACCACCACCACGCAGTCGGTCAGCTTTCCGTACTGCTCGAAGTGCTTACGGAGGCCATCGTCGTCGGTGTCGACGTTCAGGCCGCCGACGAAGAGTTTGCAAAGCTGGTCACTCATTCTGGAACGGGAGAGGAGGTTTGGGTTCAACGTCTGGAACAAAGATGAGGTCTCAAGATGGACGAAGGGGAGGGATGCAGCGGATTTTATACTCAAGGCATGACGTCAGTATGATATAAGTGGCTCCGCCTTCTCCGGTTCAAAGCTGCGTCTTATCCACTAAGTAAATGTCGATACAAATCAACTTAAATACAAATAAACTATCACACATTTGACAGATTTTTATTTTTTTTACATTAAAAGAAACGGGGCCATAGTGGGTCGAGCGTAATTCCTAAATATTTGCTATTTTCGAAAAAATTTTTTTTTGAAAACAGTGGCTGATGCATATATTTGTTTTGTCTTCAGGATTTATTTTGTTTACACACTTAAAAACAAAATGTTTCCATGTTTTTACATTATCTTCTGCAGAATTAGATGTTTGAAACCTAGTAGATTTTACAGCTGTTTTCAATTCTAGATTTCTAAAATATTTAAACTTCAACTTAATTAAGCCAATTAATTTTTTCTCCATATTCAAGTTTTGTTACACAAATGGCACATTATATTTCAGCCAAGCAAGTGCCTCATCAGGACAAGACAAATCATCGTACCAGAAGCTTAAAATTATGGCATTTTGAGGGAAATTATTATACAAACCTGATAAAGTACTTGTAAAAAAGCTGTCCTGCGAAGTTCCCGGTTCAACTGGACTGGTTTGATAAACTTTTGTTTGTGTTTTGTGTTGCCATGCTACATCGTGCATCACTCTTGCTACGTCTTGCTACACTTGTGCTATGTCTTGTGTTTATTGGCTGTTAGGCATGTGAGTTAGGCATGTTAGGCGCTGTGCAGGCTGTTGGCTAATAGGCATGTATTATGAGATTTTTTGAATTACTCTTAGAGGGTGAAATTATTGTACAACTAATATAATTCTTATAAGTCTGGCAACTCTGGTTACACTACACAGCATGCTGGCATGCCTCAGTACTAACATGCTTAAGACCCAACAAACTGACTGCCCAATTCATTGCCGACACTTTTACCTCAAGGAGGTTATGTTTTTGCCGGCGTTTATCTGTCTGTCTGTTTGTCTGTGTACAAAATAACTCAAAAAGTTATGGA
>JAPTGZ010000002.1:5866860-5880349 GCA_029814645.1 Fowleria isostigma | reverse complement strand
AACATGCAAACTCCACACAGAAAGGTCCCCTCGTGGATGGTGCGGGGATCGAACCAGGGACCTTCTTGCTGTGAGGCCTGAGTGCTAACCACTACACCACCGTGCCGCCCACCTGGAGGAGAATTAACCTATATTAATTTAATTTATTGACCTCCTCCTGTTCTTAAAAGAGAAGAGTTTGGGATTGACTTGGTAAATTAGAAAGCACTTGGAGAGCGCAGACCTCTGCCAAGCATAATAGTCCCCCCCATGTTGTGACTCACACCAAAGTAATAATCCTACATTTATTTGTATCAGTGCCCTGAGTGTTTTTTTTGTTTGTTTTGTTTGTTTGTGGAGTTATATGCACAAATGCTGAAAATGGTCCTATCTCCCAATGTTAAAGAATCCTTTAAAAAAAAAAATCCTGGATCCAGGTGGTAATCTGGATCACTCCCAAAATCTAATCGCTTCTTCCTTGTGTCATTTCCATTGTGTCTTGGAAATGTCCTCAAAATCTGTCCAGTCGTTTTTGCATAACGTTGCAAACAGACAGACAGACAGACTGTGTGGAGCGCACTGCCCCAGTACCTGGCCCCTCCCCCTTTCGCAAATACACACACAACTCAGTGAAGTGCAGGTAGCCCCACCCACACCCACATGGAAGAGAGGAGAGACATAACTAGCACAATTCAAACCACATTAGCACATTCGGATGGGAGTAAAATGTCAGATCACTCCCAAAATCTAAATGGTTGTTGCTTGTGTCATTTCCATCATGTCCTAAAAATTTCAATCAAATCTATCCTGTAGTTTTTGCATAAAGTTGCTAACAGACAGACAGACAAACAAACAGACAAACACCGGCAAAAACATAATCTCCTTAGCGGAGTTAACTATGTATTTACAGTGGACTCAAGTGGAAAAGTGATATTACAGCAGAAATGATAGGGCAGTGGTTCCCAACCTTTTTTGTCTCATGACCCTAATTTAACATCACAATTTTCTCAATATGACTCTCGATATTCCAAACAGAGAAATTTCTTTAAAATAAAATAAATTTGTATTTCATTATGTAAGTTTGCTGTGTTATTTTTCAAAATAAACATTAATTTTAGATATATAATGTATACTATGGATGGAGGCAGAAAAGCCAAGTATAAATTCATGTACAGAGTGAGAATTTTATTTTCCTTGGTCAGGATATGTACAGTCTGTGCAGTTGGTGAATATTAATACTGAACAAACAATAACTTAAACTATAAATTATGAAAGAGTTGCAGCATCTTAAACTGACCACAATGAATATTTGAAAGATAATCAAAATATGCCCTCTCAGATATTATATTCTTCATTTATTTGAACTTGATTTTTATTAGGAAAAGTGTGTGGCATTTTAATTACAATGAAATCTATATTGAATCATTAAAAAAATAGTTTTTATTAGTAATTTAAAGAAAAAAAACAATTACCAGAAATTTCAGGTGACTCCATTTGAATTCCAGGTGACCTCACATGGGGGTTACGACCCCAAGGTTGAAAAACACCGCAATAGAAGCTTGGCTGATATTTCAGACCAGATCTCTCCAATATTTGACATTTCTGATATAACGTCAAAACCTTTTTTTTTTAAACACTCTCTTGATAATATGATTTTTCCTGTTATGGTGCTGGGGCTGTCAAACACATTTTCTATCATGACAGTCCTGTTGGTATCTATTGATAGGACTGCATTACACCATAAATGTAGTTTAGAAGAAACATAAAGATCGATTACAAGGGGATTTTTTTTAATGTCTGTGAAACATTCAGAGGTTGTTTAGACCTTAACTCTGATTTGATGTTTATCTGTCTAACAAAAGGGCTTTTATATCCTCTCTGTCTTTATTAATCTGTTAACATGCTGAAATGAAATTTGACGGGTAATGGGACCATTATAAAGGTGAGAGATTAACGGTGTGTTCCAGGCATTAGTTAGTTTCTGTTTCAGAGATATACAGGATGTATCTGTGACACACAAACAGCTGTTTGTGAACCTTCTGTGATGTACAAAGTTCAGTTCAGAGTTGTACACGAGGGGATGTTTGAGGCTCTGCAGAGTCAGAATATTACCTTCAACAGGGAGTGATCAACCTCATTTTGGAGAAGCACACAGGAGTATTGGCCTTGAGACCAGCAACTCCTACAGTCTGTGAGGTAAATGTACTGTTTTTATCAAAGTAGTCCAGTGGTTTTAAACAGAAAGAGATGAAAGATATGTTGGAAAAGAAAGTCTGAGATTAATAATAATAATTATAATAATGCATCTTATTTGTAACACACTTTACATTTGACACCAAATCTCAAAGTGCACAGTACAAAGAAACAATATACAATAAAAACAAAGAAAAAATAAATAGATAAAAATCAACAAATACATTCAACAGATAAAAATAAATCTGAAAAGACTTTTCTAAAAAAAAGAAGGTTTTTAGTCTCTTTTAAAAGCATCCATCGTCCATGGAGCCCTGAGGTGGTCGGGGGGGCATTCCAGAGAAGGGGGCTGCAGCCTCAAAGGACCTGTGGCCTATGGTCTTGAGCCCAGAGATTCTATACTGGTAACACGGTGTAGAGTTGGTATTGAACTCACATTGTTTTTATACGTGGCTGCGTTATATTTTTCTTCTTCCTCCATCCACAGCTGTTCATTGATTTGCCTCCGTGCCGGTGTAGATTCACCTCAGGGTCCAGCTTGTACAGATCACACATAATTGTCTCTACATGGGTGGGTGTATGATAGGTGGAGAAGGGGCTGATTTTGGAGCAACAGCTTTTAAGCATCATGACTTAACCCTCAGAGCTCCAAGGGAATTTTCTTGACTTCTACATATTTTTTAAAATTCACCTTTTTAAGGCACTTGAAAATAACACAAAACTCAAGTGGTTTATATCAAAAAGCTCTGGACAATCTTAACTTCATATAAAATTGAGCCATTTTTGTCCTAGAGCACTGTACAAAGAGACAATTCAGTCCAAATGCTGAACGTTTGAAGTCAGATTTGTGAAAACTTTCAAATCTCTTGTGAAAACACACCTTCATTAATGTGGACAAAGCGTTTGGATGCTTGAAAGAGGTTTACTAAAGTCTAACCTTCATAAGTAGTGGATTATATGAAAAAAAAAATGCTAGGTAAGTAAAGAAAATGTGCCTAAAATAAAGTTGTTTAATATGGTCTTTTGAGCATAAATGTTATTTGTCATTCAATTTTCAACCAGTGTCTCAAATGTGAGATAAATGAGGCTGAATAATGATTTCATATTACATGTAAGAGTCATATTCATAGAGATTCAGGGTCACAAATTATTATAATCACCTGGTGTATTTCCTGTTATATGCCATTGGGTGTCACTGCCCTGTCGCCAAGAGCACAGGTATTTAGGCAGGTCAGCTCACCTTGTTGACTATCACCCCAGAGAAACCGTATGACTTACTGTTTGTTTAAGGAAGATGTCAGGACTATGTATTCACCATGAAAAGGTCAATAAATTGATTGTATTATGAGCCGCAGACTCTTCATGGGAACAATACAGCAGATGGTGAGGTGTCAGACCAAGCTCCTACATATATTACATATCAAGCTTCATTAGAAGTGTGCAATTGAGAAAGGAGCATTATATTATGTATAGTATTTGAACTGCTTTTCTATGGTGTAAAATGACAAAAATATAAATAAGACTGTGACCTTATTGCAAAAACATGCCAGTATGTGCAGCGCCTTAAGATTATTTTTAAAACTATCATATCTCAGGTTTCAAATACAAAAATCTACATTTAGTAAAGCCTGAAGATGTGCCCTGTAAACATGTCCACAGCAATTTACCCAGGGTGCACCTGTGGCACCTATTCATGATGCATAAGTGTTAAGGGTTACCTACAGTTGTGGAAAAATGATTAAACCATCAGAAATCATCAGAAAAAAGGGTTATGCAATCCTGTACTAACTCCTGTGTATATCATGTAATTAAAACAAAAAGAAAACATGGAATGCCTAAAAGCACTGTTTTTGTCAGTACAATGTCATAGATATTGATGTAAGAACTTATGTGATTTTGGTTATTATCTATACAACCATAAAAAATGGATAGATATCAGCTCTGAAATTGAACTGAGTTATTTTGTTGTTATCATTATATTTGTCCAAACAAATGTACCTTTAATTGTATCAGGAATCAAAAAAAAAAACAGAAATTGAAGAAAACACAGGGTGGTCTAATAATTTTTTCTGCGACTGTATATCAGCGTTTCTCGATGCGCATTCTTGTCTGTTCTTCTATTCTTGCCATCTCATGAAACGTCATCAGTCGAGACCCGAATCATGTTACATTTAAAAGTTTGCACAAACCAAGATCAAATGCAATTTTTTGATGTTGTTTTCTTCCATTGAACCAAGGATAGATTGGTTGGTGACTCGTGTGGACTTGGTTGGCAAAAATCCTAAGTTGCATTTTATGCTACTGTCAACTTGGAGAGACTTACATTCTCATGAAGTCTATTCTATTGGGTCATTCTTACCAAGTCTGAACTAGGCAAACATGACACTGAGAAATGGCTCAGGTCTCGATGTACTATAGATTAGCATCAGGTCTGCAGCACATCAACTATAACAGGGGTTTCCAAACTTTTAAACTTGTGACCTCTAAAATAACAGTGCCGGAGACTGGGGACCCCCACTCTCCCCAAAGTGACTAAAAAAAAAAAAAAAAAAAAATTGTGCACAGAACTCATACACTAAAAGGTTTATCCAAACATGAGCATAACAACACAAAAGAACAGAAAAACCTGACAACCATGACACAATTTAAATGATACTGTAGCATATATTTGCCACATTGCATTGTGGGTGGTGGACATTTTACTCATTGTATTCTGTTTTATGTGCAGGGGTTCAAGGCGGGGGTTTGTGATAGTGCTTATTGAGGTTAATGTGTCTGTTTACAACATTTATTGGCCTTGAGGTGTTCAGGGAGAGCACCTTCAGCCACAGCCAAATCATTTCGTGACACCTTGTTGGCATCTTGCAACCCCCCTGGGGGGGGTCGCGACCCCACTTTGGGAACCCCTGAACTATAACAAACTCTGATTTTCTTTTTTTGGTGCTAAAAGTCCTGTAACCTAAAAATCCAAGCTACTCCTTTAATGCTTCTTTGTCCCTACTCTTCACTCCCCCCTCATCCTCCTCATACATGTCATACATCTTCATCCTTACTGTCTCCTCCTCCATCCTTCTCCCCTTTACTTTCGGAGCTGCCCCTCCCTCCTCCACACGTGGGTAGATTCTTTATGCCTGCAGTATACTTCTCTCCCCGTAGTAGATTAGATTGTTATTTTCTCCACTATCTACTCTCTTCTCTGTTGTGGTATCCACATTGTTCTGCAGTTCACTGTCTGTATCCATAAATCCAATTTGCAGTGTGTATGTGTGTACTCGTGTGTGCCCGCTTGCAGTTTATGTGATGGGTACAGTGTGATTTCTCGCCAGCTACAGTAAGTGTGACTGAGCAGCTGTATCTAAGTGTGTGTCTGTATTTCAGTGCATACGCCCACATAAATTGAGTTGGGTTTTTTTTTGTGTGTGTGCACATGTTTTTCTGAGCTGCTGTGGCTTTACTTCTATGTCTACACCTGCATGCCAGAGTATCTGTTGTACATGTAGCTGTCTGTATGAGTGTGCATCCATTTGTTTGTGCGCAAGCTTTGTCGTGTGCATGTGCAGGCATGCGTCGTTGCGGTCCTGTGTGTGTGTGTGTG
Organism: Fowleria isostigma; assembly: GCA_029814645.1. Taxonomy (NCBI): domain Eukaryota; kingdom Metazoa; phylum Chordata; class Actinopteri; order Kurtiformes; family Apogonidae; genus Fowleria; species Fowleria isostigma. The sequence goes on along the minus strand of JAPTGZ010000002.1, from coordinate 5,874,582 downwards.
TGTGTGTGTGTGTGTGTGTGTGCATGTGTGTGTTAGTGATAGCTCTGGGTCTAGCTGGCTGTCAGTCTTGATAAGGCCAACGGTTGGGAGGCGTTATTCGGGGCTGCTGCTCGGCTGGCCTCCACTTGGTGGATCTGCTGAGAAGGAGCTGAACCATTAGACACGCTGCAGTGCCTTCACAGAGAAAGAAAGGGTGGGTGTGTGTGTGTGTGTGTGAGAAAGCCTGAGATGGAAAAAAGAGAGTGAAAGAGATGCGGGAATGAGCTGGTGGGGGTGATGGAGTGCGATTGAGATCAAGAGAAATTGGGAGGGATAAGAAAGAAAGATGGCCTGATGGAAGTAGGAGGTAAAAAGATAGACTGGAGAGGTGAGGAGGGAAAGGAGGCAGAGAGGATGAAGGAGGCAATAAATCCAAGAGGTAGAGAAAAAGGGTAAAAACTCTGAGGGTGTGGAGCAGTGGAGAGAGGAAAGGGTGTATCTGTTAATGTCTATATCTGTTAATGTCGCACTATATATGTGAATATCACTGCTGAGTTTGCACACATTGCAGCCGGAGATGTGTGTTTCATATTCAAAGTGTAAGGCACTGAAATTGATCTTTTTCACCTTTCTTTTCCCCACATCAGCAGCCTTAAATATTTCACCAATCTTTACTTACTCCATCCTTTGAGGCAGCATTTGTTTCCCCTCGTCCTCTGTATTATAGGCTCTGATATCATCAGCCTGCATTGTCGTATCCTCTTTCTATCCTCATTTAGAGGCCCCAAATATGTTTCCTCTATCTCCCCAGGTGTATTTGTCTCTTGTGTGTAAGATGTAGCTGCAGAGAAGCTGTTGTGGAGAAGGCCCTGTCAACACGATTAATGTGTCTGTGCCTTCTCATTCTGTTGACTTCAGGTTGTCAGTTTGCATTCGCTGAGCAAAAACAAAGCTGTGTCTGCACACCTGAATAACTCCTTGTGCTCACAATTAAGTTGTATTTGTAACTGTAGGGTTAAAGAAATGTTTGCTGTATCTAAATCATCTTCATATATGCAAAAGCAATCTGCGTAATTGGTCGTATTTAATATATTATGGTGATTCATTATGTTAAAAAACGCAACTTTTCCTGTATTTTGGATGTTATATTCATGATTTGGAACCTTACATTTTTTTTTGACTCTACTTTTTCAATTGTAGACTTCTTTTAACTTCATATAGTTGAAGTAAAAAAGAGGAACATGTTAATTTTTTTTTCATGTGTGAAGCCCAAAGGTGCTCAGGTCTGTTTGCTGACATTCAGCTGCATTTCTAAACCTGACTACAGATCAGCTGTTGCAACAGACTCAAGGGGTTTTACCACTTCCCTACTCCACTGCTACCATGCACATATATTTACATATTACATTTCACAGTTTTCTATCTCACATGGTGCTACATACAGATTTAGATCTAAAGATGGTGTCAGATCAGGCCACTGTTACACTCCCAACTGTTGGTTCGTTCTCTGTTTTGTCAATATGTACTTAGTAAACTGTCACTTGCTGCTGTTCAACAGTGGAAATGAGTCATTTTTGAAACACACATTTATTTACTTTATCTCTGGTGTTCAGTTAGTTGTAGCTCCTGTTGTGAGAACCATTTGAGTCATGTCTTCCTGTGTCTCCTCCTCCTATTAGGAAAGTTTTTGAAGTGACACATGTTGATTAATGATGGTGTTAAACTGATTCAAGCAACTTGAGATAATATTCAACGCAGTTTTGTCTCGGGATTAAAATACTTTCAGTTGTAAGTAAGTGGAGTCAATGTGTCAAAGTAAAAACACACTGACTTACACTGAACCTCCCTGTAAAAATACACAGTTAGTGATTTGTCTGGTTTTATTATAAGTCTTCTGGTTTTTCATCTTTGCATTCTTCTGTTGGTCATATTTTAAGGCTAATCTAAGGCTGCCATGTTTGGATTTACTACACACTATATGGACAAAAGTATTAGGGCATGTTGCATTCAGGTGTTTCTTTTGTAACAGAGGTCTGAGACACAAATCAATAATGAAAATGTGATAATATAGTTTTATATTATGATAAATATCATTGCATTGGTTTGTTTTGTTAAATTGTTATCTTTGCTTCCAAACTGAACCTAGAAACAGGACATGGAGGTTCCACAGCACCTACCAGTGTCCTAATGATGTCTCCACACTCACAATAACAAATGAACAAAAACAGGACCAATGGGCCTCATTCACAAACAGTATGTGCTCATAAATCTGTGCGTAAACTTCGTGGGTAATCGTTTGACGCATAAATCTGGGATTCATCAATATTTTCTTTCCCGAATTTGTTCTTACTCTACAAACAAATTTAGAACTGTCTCAGGCCATGTGTGCGCACAAATGAGGAAGGTCGAACTGACTTAATAAATGCAAACACAAATCTTTTCAGTCCACGTAGAGCATATAAACCACATTAATTAAAAACAGATTTAATTAACATTTTAAAAATCATTAATTTAGTAATATATTGGCCAAATGTATTAAACAAGGACGGCACGGTGGTGTTGTGGTTAGCGCTCATGCCTCACAGCAAGAAGGTCCTGGCTTCAATTCCAGCACCAGGCAAGGTGGGACCTTTCTGGGTGGCGTGTCTGCGTGGGTTTTGTCCGGGTACTCTGGTTTCCTCCCACCATCCAAACACATGCACTGATAAGTTAATTGGTTAATTTAAATTGTCCATAGGTGTGAATGTGAGAGTGTTTGTTTGTCTCTATATGTCAGCCCTGCGATGAACTGGCGAAATGTCCAAGGTGTACCCCGCCTTTGCCCTTAAGTAGCTGGGATAGGCTCCATGCGACCTCCGTGACCCTAGTGAGAATAAAGCAGGTTCAGAAAATGAATGAATGACTGAATGTATTAAACAATCATGAAATTGACACACTTTCACCCTCATCATTGTGAAAATTAAAATATTCAACGACAACAACAGTCCTATCTACAAAGGAATATATAATTTTTTTAAGCAGTCCAGTAGGAATGTGCGTTTGGAGGTGGGGCTGTGAGAAGTGGATGGGCTGTTGGTGAGCATTGTTAACTCGTCTTTTATGTCAATTGTTTTTCGTTAGTATTTTTACTAAGTCTCTACTCCATTAATGCTAAAATGGCCAATTGTTTAGATGAAAACATGGGTGATGGCACCATATGCAAACCTTGAATCCCCACCAGAGGTGCTCTATAATAACATACATATCCACACACATGCTGTAATGGAGCACACTTTTGGCATGTTCAAGGTCCGTTGGATGTTTGGATACAGCCAGTGTAAACTACTTTATACCTGTGAAGGTGTGTGTGACGGAGCAGCTGTATGCGCCGTGTCCCGCACAGGGGTCGTATGAAGCACACATTTTTCAAAACCAAACCCATTTCAGTGTGTCAGATCATCCTGGTCCATGATGCGTCCTCCAAAATCTTGCAATGACTCATGGCAGTCCTGTAAGATCTGGCACGGAGCCACAAAACTACATGCAAGAGGATGTCCAACTGAATTTCTTACTTCTCTTCCTCCTCACGTAACCGTTTCTTTCATTCATGAATCGACTCTAGACAAACGAAAATAGTCAAAATATTCTCCTTATGTGGAGAAATGGGGGCGTGGTAGTATGCTAATCACAAATTGTGCACGCCCATCACTGTAGAAGGATTCTTATTCACAAACATACACAAGGTGATGCGAACAAAATTGGCCAATGCACAGGGTTCATAAATCCCATGGTAATTTTGCTGGTGCACTTATTTTTTGCGAAAAGTAAGAACATTTTCACGCATATGCTAGTGAATGAGGCCCATTGTCCCTGTAGCCCACTGGCCAGTTTTATTGAGAATCAACACCACCTTGAATTTGCGAGGTTGTCAGGTTCTGTTCTATGTTCGAGTCCTGTGGTCTTGATTCAGGAGATTAATCTCCCAATAGAAGTGGGCAGTACTTTCACTGGAGGAGAACTCCACTAATTAAATCAAAGCCTATATATGGCTTCTATCAAAATCTAGTCCATTGTAAATAAAGTCAAATGTTTAATATTTCAAAAACGACTTTCTCAAAATTGTGAACAAACTCTGAAGAAAGTGTCCCCTACATAAAAAAATTGAAATAATATGACCAGTAGTTTCACAGAAGAAGATTGTTGAAATTTATACTTTGGTGACCTTGACTTTCACCTTCAAGGTCATTCAAGGTCAAAGGTCATGGACCCAAATGAAAGTTGATATTTTTATCCATTTCCATTTTATAAGCTATCAAAATATGGCCAATTATAAGTAAAGGCAAATTTAGAATATTCAAAAAATTCTTCAAAAATTCAGAAATAATTTCTTAAAACTGTGAACAAACTACATCAACATTGTCCCAAGGAAGCCACATATAAAATTTTAGATGAATCCAACTAGTAGTTTTGTCAGAGAATATTACCTATTGGCCGGTGAACTAAATATTAAAAGCAGGACATTGTTCACACAATAGAGAAAGTTCCTCCTCCAGAAGTGTATCACAGAAAAGACTAGTAAGAAAGATGGGAGGTAATAACGTTGACAGGGGTTATGATCCCGCCTACAAACAGTGTTGAAAACAACTGTTTCTCTAGCCTCCACATGTTTTTGAACTGGAACAGTTCGCCCACTGGCTGTCTGTGACATTTACCAATAGTGAAGATGTGATGTAACCATCACTGCTGTTAAACTAGGTTAGACCCTGACAGTTAGGGGGGTGTCGGAGGCTGCTTATACCAGTGTGCTTATCATGTGGCTGAAGTGTAGATAATGGTGACTGGAGGACTATAACTACAGGAACAGAAGTCCAACAGGGCTTTTACTGGAGGCATTCACCACATCAAAGCACTGGAAGTTCACTAGACTAAACTCTTGACAGGAAATAACACAGGAGTAAAAAGGCAAAGTGCAGTCGGTCATATTTACATACACATCAAAAGTACAATTGTACTGCATACTGTGTGTTTGAGATCTACATGTAGAAATATATGAATAATGCATGAAGCAAAACAATAAGACAGAATGAACCTGACTTTTCAAACCACAGAAAACATAGTTCGTTGTGAATAGTCTTACAGCAGAGCTAAAGGGCAAGACAAATGTATTAATATCACACATTTCACACACGCAAAGAAAGATCATGATGCTTTACATAATACGTCCATCTTGAGGGAAATAAAAAAAAAATTAAACAGCCTTTCGTGTTAGAGAAATGAAACCTCTGATTCTTTTATGTGGTCTTTGAATTTATTGAGATGTCTGACATTTCACAGTACATCTCCTCTATATGTATTTATGTACAACCTGGATGAAACAGTCCCACTTTAATATTTTGTTGGATCGCCTTTATCTCAGATTACAGCATGCAGTCCCTCTGGCATCTTTTCAATAAGTTTATGCAGTGTCACTACATTTATTTCTGTCCATAGCTGCCAAGATGATGGTGAGACGGATGACTGTGTAAAGTCTTCTTATTCACATCACAAAGATTCACAATGTGGTTCAGTTCTGGCCTCTGTGGTGTCCAAAACCAGGTGTGAAAATGGTTTCTCATGCTCCCTGACCTGCAGAGTTATTCTACTGATTTTTTTTTTTTTTTTTTTTTTTTAACAATTTGATTCCTGGTTACAGTCATCCAAGCCTTTTTTTCCGTTTCACATTTCTGCCTCAAAAACGATGGTTCATCACTATTGATCCAATGTAATAATGTAGTATTACAATAATAATAATAATAATAATAATAAAAAAATAATAATAATAATAATAACACACTGGACAGTTTTAACCCAATTTCACCAGCTTCAACAATTCCTTAGTTGTTTTCTTATTTGTTTGTTACAGAGCCACTTTTGACATAGTTGATGAGGAAATTAGGAGCCATTCACTACAGTTATGGTTAAATTATTCAGTAAATAACTCTGCAGTAATGATTCAATGGAAGATTCTTACTTATTTAGTTAAATCCAGGTAGGGACTAGTTTTGCTTCTTTCTTTTTTTTAATCTAGTTTGTGTATTGTAAATTAATCACAAAAGATTTTGAAAAATAACACTCGTTAAAGTTTGCATTTTATGATAGTATTAATATTGTAAATAATTTAAGTTGCTTGCTGCATAATTAATTAGTGTCTTTTGCTGCAGTCTGGGTTATTGTTGATTATAATGGTACTAAGATCTGTAATATGCAAAACGCTACATTTAAACAACAGCACATTTGCTGTTTCTCCAGAGATGATATAGAATATATAATTGCTTGAAATTCATGTTATTTAAAAAAAAAAAAAAAAAACCATCAATACTTTTACTGTTATATCTACTGTTACATGTGTCCATGTCTAAGGAGGTGTGAATGCAGTTATTCATTAAATTTTATCCACATAAAAAGTTATGTGTAGTGAAGATAAAGCCAGACTGTGGATCTTCATTCTTAAAACTCTGTCAGTTTCAGTGTGTCAATGAAAAAAATATATCTAAACATCTAATAAGAACAAGCCCAGTGGGTTTCAGTTATTTATTGAGCATTATGTCACAACATGTCCTTCCATATTGCAATAAAATTCACTCGGCTTTACAGTGATTGCTTTCTTTGTATCAGCCAGAACAAGTTTTTCCTCCCCGGCTTGTAATCGCATAACTCTTCTTTCATTTCTTTTTTTTTCTTCTACTCTCCCTCCCTGTCGTCTTTCAGGAAACAAAAGATGAATTTTGGACGGCTTTAGCCCCTCCCCATTCCTGCTCTCTCTCTGACACTCTTAAACACACACTCGGTGCTGTCTCTCTCCCCCTGAACGCCATCTCTTTTACACCGTCTTGCCCTTAAATGCTGCGGTGCCGGTGCTTCCATTCTGTGTCTGTGTGGTTTTTGTGAGTGTGTGACAGAGATGGAAAGACAGAGAGATTTGCTGTAATAGAAAGTGAGAAAGGGAAGGGAAGGGGAGGGAGTAGAGACCAGGGAGGGAGGGGTGAGGCAGATAGAGAACGAGAGTGCGGGCAAGCAAAGGGGACGGAAGGGAGGGGGGAAATAGAGAGAGAGAGAGAGAGAGAGAGAGAGAGAGAGAGAGGGAGAGAAAAGAGGGGGAGCACATGTGTATGCTTGTCACTAAGGGGCTGGGAGAAGGACTAAGAGAAGCGAGGTAGCTGGCCACAGCCGCCATATGCTGACTGGATTCCTGTTCATGTCTGCTGAGTGAAGAGCGTAGGTTTGTGTTCTGTGCTGGCCGGCTGGGGAACGCACCATGGGAAGCTCACATCTCCTCAACAAAGGCATGCCTCTAGGTAAACAACTCTGCTTTTATGTGGGAACTGTGTGTGTGTCTCTGTGTGTAAGTGTATGTGTGTGTGTGTGTACATGCATGTGTGTGTTCCAAAATTTGTGAACTAAGTGTACATTATTCTGCCTTCCTCTCCCCTCCCCCTTCTCCCTCTCTTCCTCTCTCTTTTCCTTTTTTTCCCCTCCTCCTTCTCCTCCTCCCTCTCTTCTTAATTCTCCCACTCTATTATCTTTCTCATCTGTGCATTTTGCTGCTGTCTGTCTCTTGCCACCGCCGCCGCCACACAAGAATGGTTAGCCTTTTCTCTAGCTGTGTGTGTGTATGTGTGTGTGTGTGTGTGTGTGTGTGTGTGTGTGAGAATGAGAGAGAGGGGGAGGGGGTAGAGAGACAAAGAAAGAAGCTTTAACTTCTTGGCTCTAACTTTGTTCGCATTG
>JAPTGZ010000002.1:5846022-5860474 GCA_029814645.1 Fowleria isostigma | reverse complement strand
GAAAAGAAAACATGGAATGTCTAAAAGCACTGTTTTTGTCAGTACAATGTCATAGATATTGATGTAAGAACTTAAGTAATTTTGGTTATTATCACAAAAACAATGGAAATTGGATAGAAATCAGCTCTGAAATTAAACTACTATGAGATATTTTTGTTGTTATAATCATATTTGTCCAAATAAATGTACCTTTAGTTGTACCAGGCATTAAAATGAACAAAAAATTGAAGAAAACATAGGGTGGTAATTTTTTCCATGAGTGCTTATACCTGAGATTGGAAAATTATGCCAATTATGCCTAATGTAACATATGCGTCATAGTTATTGTAGGTGCGAAATTCAAATAAATAATCTCCACTTAATTGAGGATTTGCATCACAGTAATGACAGACACCCCCCCCAATTGTAAATATAGGCAGTAAGGGGATAAAACGTGGCTATGGAGACAGACAGGATGGGAGGTGATAGGAAATTGCGAGGCAGATAAAGAAAGCCTGGGCAAACAAGACTGAAATAAGAGATATACATCTGAAATCAGAAGACGGGACAATGAGATCCACCCTGAGAAGGTGAAAGACAAAAATATAGGAGCTTTTTAACCACACCTTGTTACTGCATGCCACAAGAGTCAGTGACATTACAAACCAGCCGTGCAGAGGCCGGATGTCCAGCCGGTGCGTTCACTGACTGATCACAGGTGCCGACAGATCTGCGCTGTTCACTTCTTTCTGCTCCTTTTCCACTCGTCACGGTGAAAAATACACTACATCTAAAATGTGGATGTGTCATCTTGCAGGGTTCATGTTCAGTTCAGACACAGAGTAACTGGAAGAAGATTTAATTCAAGAAGCCTGACCTCATTTCAGGCCTGAAAAGGCTTTAACAGTTATTTCACTATCTTTGGCTTTGTACAGATACATGGAAACTACACTTTGAATAGAACGAGTGGAGTACCAGCATTAAATCTAATGGTACTCAAGGCTTCGGCTAATGTTCTTCTCGTTTTCAGTATTGATTTTTTTCTTTAACCTGTATTTAATCAGGTAAGTCTCACTATAGTTACAATGCTCTCATCTAAAGGAAACCTGGCTGGAAAATTATGAATCAGATATAAAAATAAACTACATTAAAACCAGGACACAGTGTATGAAGGCTGAAATAACTTACAGCAGAAGCTATTTTTATGGTTTTATACTAACATAGAAGAGCTTTGGTGCATTACAACAGCTTTATTTTTGCACATCCTAAAATGAAACACATAGTACATGAGTTGCATAGAGTGTACAAGCATGGGACATTATACCAGAATATCCCACAATGCAATACAGTAGTGACGAGAGCAACATAAATAACAAACACCTTGAGCAATATAAATAACAAACACCTTATGACAGACTAGATATTGATATTGCAGAAATAAACTATTAAATTACACAAAGATGCTACCAGTGTTTAACTTGTGATTGTTTGCGATGCTTTTTAGGTTTTCTGATCATTTAAGGCTTATCAGTTGATGAATATGCCTGCAATTTTTGGAAATTCCCATGTGGTTCAGGAGAGGTTATTCTTGCAGAAGCTGGCAAAAAATTCACTGTCTCACATATAGTCATGATTTGCTTTTTTCAGTTCATTTTATGTCACTAGTATAGTTTAAGCCTAATAATAGTACATGTACTATTATTTACTGTAATTATTATTTTGCACTAGCTCATGCTGCACTATAAAGCTTATTGTTATGCACTTAAAGTCCTTTACATTCATTCTGTATACGGTCCATAGTATTTACATCTCCATATACGTTTACAGCAGCCATGTCTCCTCCACATGTGTATTATACCCATTAGTGTAGATATTGTTAATACTGTATATTCTGCGCTTCTTGCACTTACTGCTAATTGCGCTTGTGGTTACATGCTAATTGCATTTTATTGCCACATACTTGTACATATGTAATGAGAATAAATTTAAATGTGAATCTGAATGTATGCATACTGTATGCCTTACAAAGACGACGAGATGTTACTGGCATCAAACCCACAAATAAAAATAGCTTCCCTGTTTTGCCTTTCGGGTTTTGTAAACGAGAATTGAACAAGGCAGATTTGATATAAATAAGAAGTGAAATACACACAGCCAATTACTGAAATATACCAAAAATATGATTGATAAAGACAGGTAGCAATAGAACGCTTCAAGATAAACAGCTGGTGGCGTTAATTCTCCACTCAGGTTGATATTAAATCAACACGATGCTATTAGAAGACAGCCAGTGTAATCTCAGTAGAAAATAATGTGCAAAAAGGGATGAAATATGACACTTGTATGAGTCTCATCCAGCTGTTTTCATCCAGGAAAATGGAGATGATTATTATGATTACACAGAATGACTGCAAATAGCTCAAGTAATTGAGATAAAATGATGATGTAATAATTGTGACGCTCTTGAGAACTGATGAATCTGAAACTACACATACTACTGTTTATTCACACCCAGGTAAAAGGGCAGAAAGTGGTGAAAAAGGTGTTGTCCTCATGTGTTGCTTTGCTTCCCTTTACATTTACATAAAACCAGGCCGTCATGGCTTGTTTTGGCAGACCTCCCCATGACCCCCTCCTTTATAACACTAAAAGATTTCTGAAGTTTGACCTCATCTTTGTTGACTGACAGTCTGAAAACACAGTCCTATATTCCTGTGGGATATGAATCCAGCTGTTCTTGTGAGTTAGTCAGTGACAGCTGGCGCATCCAGGCGGCAGGGCTTTCCCATCGGCTCGTACACCGCGGTCCAAGCAGCCACTTCCAGATGCTTTGTCCATCTCCAAATGTCAGTCAAATGGTGTTAGCGTCATTTTAGTGCAATTACAAATTTTCCAGGGGGTGCAATTTACATATTGTGAGATGGCATTTAGTCCCAGTGTCACAGGCAAGTCATTACTATGCACAGAGCTATTGTGTTTAGAGAGCAAATAACCAACAAAACTTTGCTGTCTTACATTTTTTTGTTGCTGCCTGGGCTAAAAATCACCACTGCTGCTTTGCTGCACTGAATCTGAATCAAGCCCAGGATGGAGGAGCAGCGCTGGAGCTGTTTGCACAGTGAAAGCTTCCAGCAGTCACCCAACCCCGGGGCTATGGGGAGTACAGAGGGAGAGTTTCTGGAGTATTGAATATAATGAGAAAGGGAGAGTAGAGATGGTGGAGATGGATGAGGTTTTAGAATGTAGGACTGAGGAGAGTGAGGGGGAAAAAAAAGTCCAGGCTATTATTTAATATAATGAAGGATTTAATGAGTGTTTAATATGAGGGGAAAAGACAGAAAAGAGCAGCAGATAATGGCCTTTGAGTTTCTTCAATATGCGAATTCAAAGAGAAAAGGCAGAGGATTAATATTTGCAATGTAGGACTCCCACACACAAACTGGTGCAGACAGAAAGAGGCAGAATGGAGGGTGTTTTTATCATACAGGACTAGTCAGCAGCAGTTTGTAGTGTTGGTCCTCCCAAGGTCACGCATGGTGCTGGAATGAGAGCTATTTCCTCCCTCACTCTGACCAAGTGTGAGCCGTAGAAATGTCTGGAATCTCAGTTAGTCTCCAAAAACTCAACTGCACATTACAACCGATTAGGACGACCCCCTTATCGATGTATATTTTCTTCTGCTTTTTAACACCGTGTCACTTTAATTATCTGCGAATGGCTCTTTGATAGTAAGTGTTCGTACAACAAACAGTCCAATTATACAGAAACGAAATAAGAAAGATGGGTGAGCAGGCCGCAGTGCTGTGGAGTGCAGCTCATATAGGCCACTCATGATTACATCTGATTTACAATAGAGGCTCTGAGCCCTTTTTTTTTAAATTCCAACTTCTCAGCTATGCGCCATTGATTTTGTATCAATGTGTAAGTGCAACGGCCTCCGAGCAAATCCTATTACGGAAAGCTAATGTTTTACCAAACCACATAATGCATTGTTAGCAGGATTTGAGTTTCACCTTATTGGTCTTACTGTGCTGCGGGGCCGCTTCATCAGATCAGGTTTCATGCTGTAATCTGACGATGCAGATAAGAAGACAATGCAGAAATAGAGTGATGGGTTGTGCTAAGCTTTAAACGTCTTTGCTTTTTGCTGCAAGAAACCCACTTCATCTTCTGTTATTTTACAGTGATAATGGCAGCAGACTTGAAATGTATCTTTTTGTCTATAATAGTATTTTACATGAAAGAGGTCAATTATCTACATCTGTACAGATTTGTCCAGGAGACTTGACTGTTAAGGCCCTAGAGGCAGATTTGTGATTTATTACATCAGGTTGAGTTGGACGCCCTTAAATCCCCTCCTGGAAACATTGCAGTAGGCTACATCTGTGCTCTGTGCTGTTTTAATGGAGCACAAGGAAGGAAGGGGAAAAAGAGCAACTTGTGCTATGTAGCAGCATGCCGACACATTTCCAGTCAAGCAAAATTAAAATCGCAGCCTCAAAATAACACTAAATGTCAAATTCTGAGGTCAATCCTGCCTAAAATCACAGCGTAAAGTACCTCTTAAAGGATTAACCCCATTGTTTGACAGCCACGCTAATCAACTATATTTTCCATTTCGCTATTACTGTTAAAACTACATCTAAATGCGATATGTTTCCTCACATATTCCATTACTGAAGCAGAAAAATACAGTACGTGGTGCAGCTTAAAAGAAGAAAATGTACTGTTCAACTCAAACAACAAAACAAAAGCTATGCAAATATTTCACTGCTCCAAACAGCATGTTCTAATAGTCTCACTCCTGGGCAGATTAATGCTTTTATTTTGATTCAGAGTCCAAATTCCTCAAGATGTTGCACAAAAAAGGTCTACATGCATGAATATATAATACATTTTGCTGCAGAATAATACCTCTATTATTACTTCTGTATTAAAGTGGATTCATGGGGCTCTGAGCAGAGTCGAGAAGTCCTAATAAAACTGCAATCTCACTCGTCACGCAACGGTTCAGGGTGACATTCTCTCACTTTCAACTGTCATCAGATCAGGTTCCCTTTATCACTACTATGTGACTACAAAACATCTTGAGAAATTGGAGTATGCAATGACTGCTCAGTTAAAAATTCCATTACATTTGCACATCTGGGCCGTAAACACATGAATCACAATGTATTACCATCTACAGAGTTAGTTTTCCATTACATAGCTCTGAAAATAGGTTCAACGCAGGTCGGCCTTGGTTTGTTTTAATTGGATGCGCTGCTGTTAGAATGAGCACATAGGTACCAGCTAATATAACACTTAATTTGAAGTCTTAATTAACATTAGCTGTCAAATGATCCGCCTTCATAGACAGAATCTGTCAAGCAGAAGCCAAGGAAAATTGTCTCATCTATCAATCTCTCCTTTTCCATTCCATTTGATTCCAGTTTACATATCAACATCAAGGTAAAAGTTTATCTCATCCTTTTATACTCAGAGAAGACCAAACCAGACACAGCCTTTACTGAAGCAGAAATAAAAGTACTTAAAGTGGTTAAAGTAGAATTGATTCAGCTTCTTTATTCGAGTAAAAGTACAAGTATTTCTACATTGATACGAAAATTTTCTTATGAATCTTAAATTATCCTGAGTCTGGGTGATATGCTGAATTAATTCAACTAATCATGGGTTTATTTTTTGACAGTACATTGGAAATCATGATCATTCCTTATTGTCATCATTATTTTGGTTTTATAACGTAAATATTGTTGAATGAGTTTATAACAACCTCTATATGAACAAATAGTTTATTGACCTGTTTTGAAGTTTATAGACAAGGAAAAGTACTGAAACTTCACTAGGTTAAGTTATTCATGAGAAATGAGGGTGAATTAAAAACATTTTCTTAACACTCCTTTTTCAAGCATTAATGAATTAAGTTGAATCATTAAACCAGAGTTCTTACACATTTGAAATATCAAAATTCCATACTTTTTCCCAAACCCTAATTTTCAGATGTCTTGATAAAAAAAATTCTGATAATTTGTGACATTTGAGTAAATAGATGTGTATCAGATAAATAAATAATAAAATTTATAGTTTGTTTTCATTATTCTGAATATGTATGACATTATGTCACCAAATAATTTCCAAAAGATTATAGCTAGGTAATGTAGCTCATACAAAGAAATTATGACCAAACCCAGATAAATTCAGTGCATGACTTTTTTATTTTAAGTTGCAATTTCACACAAAGTCTGTATTTATCTTTTTTTTTTTTATCTATTCAGGATCTTTATCAAATCAGTCTTTATATTGGGATTTATGAGCCAGTTGACAGAATTTACATCTACCCATTATGAGTTATTTTAGATATTCATAATTTTATGCTTTAGAAAATAGAACGGTAGCAACAGTTTTGGAAACATGAATAGTTTCCCATACATTTGTTTCCATTTTCCATACTTTTCTAGGGCTGGAAATTTATAAAATCAAATTCCATACTTTTCCATACTTTCCATAAGTGTGTAGGAACCCTGTTAAACTTAAATGTATTCTGTTGAATGCCTGTGTATTATCAGATACTGTTGTATGCTGGTCATTTGTGTTGCTTACTCACTTACTCAAAATAAATGAAAATGAATGAAAGAATGAATGAATGAATTCCTCTGGAGACTTTTCTTCTTCAACCTCTTTGCTTCTTGTATTACATTAATTCTGAATGTGTTTATCATATGCTTTTAGTGTCATCAGTTCATGCAGCAAGAAAACGATCAATTCAAATCAGAAATCATCCATAACAGTTAAAACAAAAAAAAAAAATCTAGACTTCATTTTGTGGCGATATCACTCAGCTTTACGTCATCCATATCAGTCTCAGACTCTTTACTTCTACTTGAGTAAAGAAGCTGAATCAGTTGTACTTTTACCATCTTAAATAAGTATTGTTACGTCAGCGTCAGTAAAGTCTGTGTCTTATTCTGTTGTCTCTGAATGTAAAAGCTTAAGATGAAACACTTATCTTGATGTCGACATATTTGCTGGATTTGAACAGAATGGAAAAAAAAGTGAGACTGTTACTTTTCCTTCTTATGCAGGTTTTGTCTCATAACATCTTTTTGCAGCTTCACATGTCATATGCAATATGGATTTTCATCTTTTCTGTGTTTCTATACATTGTCACATCCATGTTGTTACAGTATGTTACAGTAAATTTATCACCATGATCATAAAAAACGTCTCAAAAAACACTAAAGCTACATACTTTTATTTCATTATCCACCTTCAATAATTCATTACAAACTATAGTTTCTGATCAGTGGACCTGCTTCTGATTACTCATGGATTTCCTGGTTGTATATAATTTGCATGTTGTGTGAGAATAGTCTTCATGTTTGTAATTGTGTTCTGAGTAGTTTTGCTACAATAGTTTTGGGGGGTATTTTTAGTAGATTTTGCCTCATGCTGCTGCCTCGTGATCAGGTCAATGTTGGAAATGAGAATGGGCCCTCAGCTGTTTAAAGGTTAAACAAATAAATAACAATAAAATAAGCAAATGTTGGGTAGGTAAAAAGAAAAAATAGCGCCCTGTAATTTCTGAAAATGTAAGGAGCACAAAATACAGATATTTGTTTCAAAACAGAGGCAGAAGTAAAAAGTTTCCAGACTGAATAAATCAGGACCTTTTTTTTGCCTCATGACCCCATTTTAAAATCATACATTTCTGACCACCCCAGATATTCAAAATAGAGACAATTTTGTTAAAAATTAATTTGTTTTTAATCATCTATACTGTGTTGAAAAGAAATTTAGATGACATTTAGGCTATATAATGCATATAATTATTAGGGATGTACGATATGAAAATTTCATATCACAGTTATTGTATCCAAAATTATCATGGTTATCATTATAATCGTGATATTGTTGAAATGTGCTCAAAATGTCCAAAACTACTTATACACACAATGAAATAAATTGCAGAAACATTGTTCACCTGAGATTAAAATGTAAAAATGTCAGCATATTTACTTTGGTAGAAATCAAATACATATACACCAACATTGCACGAAGTAATGTAGATATAAGAACAATATAGCTACATGGAACAAATCAGTAGTGCAAATATTTAAGAATTACCATGAGTTTTCAAAGTACGGTAATCGATCACAGTTTTTATGATAATTAGAATTGAAATGGTAATACTAACTGCTGGGAATTTTACCGCAGTTTATTGTTATACGAGTAATTGTTACATCCCTAATTATTATGGACAGAGGCGGAAAAACCAGCTATAGATGACTGCACAAAGTAAGAATTTTATTTTCCTTGGTCAGGATATGTACAGTCAATGGAGCTTGTATTTACATTAATACTGAACAAACATGATCAATCCAGATATGCCCTCTCAGATATGATATCATGCATTTTATTAGGAAAAGTGTGTGGTGTTTTAATTATAATGAAATATATGTATTGAATCATTAAAACCTTTTTTTTTTTATTAGATTTTTTAAAAAACTAGAAATTTTAGGTGACTCCATTTGAATTCCAAGCGACACCACATGTGGTCGCGACCCCAAAAAAATCTGCTTTACTTCACACCTCTGATTTTATCTCTTGACTTGTGTGAACATACCAAGTCATGAGTTGCCAAGGAGGAGTCTATTTAAAGAACCTCAACAGTAACACTAACCTGCTCATTCAAATTTTTTTCTTATTAACAGTTTAGACACCTTCTGTCTTAATATTAAAACACTCTATCTGTGAACTATTATGGGCTACTGAACAACTTGTATTATTTGGATTTGGATTAATGTTGGGAACACATTTTGGTTACAACAGGATCGCCATGGTTACAGTAACCGTTACGCTCTGATGAGCACTGTGTGTAAAAGGAAGTATGCCAGTTTAACAATAGCTCAGAAGTACTTTCCCCAAAATGTACATGGTAAAATTATAACCAGTGCAGAATGCAGATACCCTGTTTAGTTTGTCGAACGCAGAGTGTTGTACTGTAACACTGCAGCACACTGGAGCATAAACCACAGCCATGTAATCACTGTGTACATTATTTCCCCCTGCATGCACACTGGTTCAGACTGTTTATGTAAAATAAATCCCTACAGACAGATGGATATTTTCATTTTATAATCACATTTTACATAAGAAAGAGAACAATTACCTACATCTGTATACATTCGTCCAAAGGGGTTTATGGTTAAACCTCTAAGGCCTGTGTGTGATTTGTGATATTTGGTCGCTGTAAATAAAAATGACTGGTGAGCTTTTTTTTTTTTTTTTAACAGTTCCCTCCTGGGAGCGACAGCATAGCACATCGCTGCTCAGTGCCGCTTTAATGGAGCAGATGAAGGAGAAAAAGGATCAGTTACCTGTCAAGTGTAGCATCATTTCAACACGTTTCCAGTAGAAATTAACTGACCTGAAAATGTAGCTCATTAGATCAGTGGTAAATGTCAAGAGTAGAAGCTGGTCTTTCCCACCAGGAAAAAAAAAAAAAAAAAAATCAGAGCACAGATCTCTTCAATGTTTAGCCCAGGGGTGTCAAACATATGGCCCGCCACAGGGTACAATTCAGCGTGGGGGTTGAATTTGTGAAAAGCAAATATTACACTGAAGATAATAACAATCAAGGATGATTAAAAAAGATTTTTGTTCAGTGGCCTCATAGATACATAGATCTACTTTATTGATCCCAAAACTGGAAAATTGTCAAATAACAGCAGCATGACAGACAGCAAAATAGAATATAAGATCAATATTGAATAAAAGAGCAAACACTATACATAATGACTTAGAAGTAGAATAAAACGAATGTTATTAAGAACATATGGATTATGGACTTTGATTTCAAGTGGATTGGACCAGTCAAATACTACCAAATAACCTATAAATAATGACAACCCCAAATGTATCCCTTTGATTTAGTATAAAAAATTTAAAATTACATGAAGATGTTTACATTTACAAATTATCCTTTCACAAAAAATGTGAATAACTTGAACAAATGGAAAAACCTGAAATGTCTTTTGAGAAATAAGTGCAACTTTAACAATATTCTGCCTATTATGTTTTGTGTTTGTAAATTTACTGTGATCTGTAAGTTGTAATGCACATGTGTCAACGATAAACTGAGGCAGAATGTCATTAAAAATCCCACTTGTTTTTCCTTTAAAACTCAGGTTGTTCATGTTATTCACATTTTTTAAAGGACAGTTTGTACATTTTAAAATTTTTATCTTAATAATTGTACTTTTTTCATCTAAAACACAGAGAAAGGTTTGGAGTTGACATTATTTATAGGTTATTATGTTATTTTAACATTCCAACCCACTACAGATCACATTGGGCTGTATGTGGTCCCTGAACAAAACTGAGTTTGACACCCCTGGTTTAACCGTATTATGACACTTGCATTAATCAACTGTAAGACATTTCCACTTTGCATTAGAAGACCAGTCGCCATAAGTGGAAGTATGTTTTTTCTACAATATGGACTGAATAACCCTGTAAAAACTACACTTGACTATAACATGGTCCTCACAAAATCATTACTGGAGCAGAAAAACACAGTACATGAAGGAGACTACAGGAAAATGTAATATTACACTCCAACACTTAATCATAAAAACACAAATGACATGCAGGAAAAATCATGGTTTATTAATTTATAATGGCATAAGGATATTCTAGTACGAGTTTCCCCTTCGTTCGTTTCGCCCCTGGGCAGTTTAATGATAGCTGGTGATAGGAGACGGTTACTGAGTCGTCCTGCTTGAATTTTCCAAACTAATTTGTGGTGTTGAAGCGGCTCACCTCCATCTGTCTACAAATCAGATTCTAGGAGATGTTTGGCATTTAAGATATCATAGAGATCCTGATGCTTAAATGTCTGTTTTAATGATTCGACTGCTTTCACTTAACTAAATGCTCATGCAAGTGGAAAACTCAGATCTGGGGAGATGCCAGGCCCGCATCCGTCTGAACTTTCAGGGGGATTATACTGAGTGAAATGACAGAGGCTGCTTCTTATTTGAGATGTCAGTCAGCACATCTCCAGTGGAAAGAAAAAAAATCGGAAATGAGTGACGGGTACAGGCAGCATCTGCAGAAACTGGCAGGACTCTGCAGTCATTTCATCTGCACTGTTTAGAGGTCTGTTAAAGGTTAAACATGTAACAGGAAGCCCAATTACTTCCATATAACGTGAGACTTTCCTCTCCACTGTATTAATCAGTGGATGTAACGGTGATATGAAATGATTATAAGACATAGACTGACTCCAGCAGACCGCAGAGAGAGGGAACAGTTATGAAAAAAAACCTCATAAATGCAACTCCCATCGATGGGCTGCTCTTGTTTCAGCCTGAACCGAGGCCCACCACTGGGGTCTGGGGTCGCCCGCTCTATCTGCCTGTTAAATGCCACTTACAGTCCTGTACGGCCTTGGAGCGCTCTCAGGGTGATTGCTTGATCTAAAGAGGTGATTTAATGAAACATCCTGCAGGCAAGTGCTCAGTTTTACTCTAGCTCGGATCAGTCTTTGTACCTCCTGCCTCTGCCTGCTGACTTCTGTCTGATCTGTCAAATAACATCTATTATAAGAGATTTTCTAATCCAGATTGTGATATTTTAAGTCTGATTTGCATAGAGCTATAACTGACAGCATGTGCTTAATATGTTTTTTATTTCACCTTTGTTTAACCAGGAAATAATACTTTTGTAAGACTCCTCTGTTCAAGACAGTAGCAGCAGAAGTTACAGAAAATAGAAATTACAGCTTTAAACCCACATTAAAAATGTACATAAAACACATAGGAAAACTTACATAAAAAACTATATGAGTAACATTTAAGGAACATTGTTGAATACTTTTAGTATTCAACAATGTTCCTTAAAACCATCTCAAAACAGAATCTGATTCAATCAGTTAGAAAAAGATCTACATCCAGATTTATCCTTTTCCCCTTCATTTAGAATCACTTTGAATATATTTAAAGAGACCAACGCTTTCATTTTTATCTCCTTCTGTGGGTTGTTCCAGGCAGTGGGAGCAGAACATTTTAAATAGTTATTTCCCAGTTCTGTTCTGACTTTTGGAACATGTAGATATAACAGATCCTGAGATTGAAGAATGTAATTATTAAAGTCATTCCAACAGATGTAGCAGACCTAAAACACATTTATAAATGGAAGAATACCAGTGTTTTAGTCTGTGCATAAAAAGATTTTCCCATCCATGTTCTGTAGCTTTTCTGTCAGAACATAAAACTGTAGGTTCATAATTAGACTATTAAGTAAATTTTCTCTAAGACTGCATCAAGTTTTGATGGTATTTTCAAGTAAACTAATCTTTAACTAAAATGATCCAGGTTACACATATCAGATGAGCATTAATTATAATATGAATAATTCTATCTGTTATTATCCGTCTCTGTCATTATGAGTCTATTATAAATCTATCTTTCAAACTCTCTGACCGGTTTGTAAAGTATAAATTATCACCCAGTTCTACATTACACCTTTTCATCTTTTCGTTATTCCAACTCATCATCACAGCTTATGCACTTTTTTTTTGTAATTTGCTATCAATAGGCTTCATTTATTAGAAAATAAAAAGCTGAGTTTAGAGGAAAGAAAGCAGAGATAATTAATTACTCTCAGTATGTCAGGGTTTTCCTGTCAGAACACTTTGGTTTGCGCATTCTCCCTCAGCTTGTGGGACATTTTAACCTCCTTGTATCAAAGAAACACACTTGCCCATAAAGTTTGAACAATGTTATTTCTTTTTATTCCTATTTCTACACAACAGTATCACCTTTGACCAGGTGTATTGTTTACATACTGAGTCCTAGTTACACTTTATTGATCAAGAATAAATCACATTGTCACAATCATGTCAGGAGAAGAGGTAAAATATTTTATTCCAGCTTTAAGTGCAACAGTCTCCTATGTTGATTCTGTAATAAGAGGTATGAATCCTCATTGAACTCATGATTTCAGTAAGATATATGTATTAGTAATTCAACAGTATGATGATTTCTGATGCATTATGTTATATATTATTGCACACGTCAACTTCTACAATCAATCCATTCAGGTGAAGCTGATCTGTCATTTATGTATCTACATTCTACAGTATAAATAACTGTATTTTCTCACTAACTGTATCAGTGTCTCATTTCAATACACAAATATTACAGTAACAAAACATCAAATACAGTGGTGTGTAAATTCGTCACATCTTTGGATCTTGACATTTCCATACTGTTCATTTCATGATTCATGGCTTATTCATGTTCTAACTACATAAGACATACTTATTTTACTTCAACGTCATCTGTTGTTTGTGTTTTCTTTACTCATAGTAAAGAACATAGTGTCTTTCCTCTCATGCGTAGATGTGATGTTACTGTCACTGTGCATTTGACATGAGTCATCATGTTGCCTCTGGAGTCAGATATACACTATCATGTCAGGGTACATCATGTGTATGGTGAGAGTAACATCACAACCACACACAAGACAGTGTATCTGTCATTTGTGTGTGTTGTATTGCTGATTGTTTAAAGACATGATAGATAATAACTGCTCTCAGCCACATGTTCCCTGTCAGTCTGGTCCCCATCAGGCCTGTCACAAGTATTACATAAGTAATAATAGTGACTTGAAATAACTGATTATTTTCATAGATGTTATAATTCTCTCAAACATATTTTAGAATAGAATAGAATAGAATAGAATAGAATAGAATAGAATAGAATAGAATAGAATAGAATAGAATAGAATTTTATTGTTTTATTGTTACAAGACACCATTTCTGCTGGTAAAGTTGTCGCCACACTATACATTTGATACAGAAAATCATCACTATCACATTAGACTTATTATACATATGTATAATGTATAATAGGTCTACTTTTTTCATTAAGAATCCCTGCCACTATACAATTTTTACCCCTGCATTTTTTTTTACCACCCTAAGAATTATGTGCATGCTCCAAACTGCATTCTTTTTGATGTAAATATCCACTACTGACCCGGTAGTAAAACCTGTAGCACAGAATTTAGCTTGTTTATCATTTACTATAGTAAATTTAACTTTATTTGGATATTCAAAACTACACAATTAATGGGGGTAAAAATATATAATATGGGTGTTAAACTAGCATACTACGCGCTGCACTGAATTTACCCACGTGGTGCACGTGTGAAAAGACCGGAAGTACAAATAATACAGGGGTAAAAATTGTGCGTGACACCAAACCTTTCTGAATTAATCTCTTGAGGTAATCATATGATAGGTAGAAGAATATCGAAGGGATTTTTTTCTACACTTGATTCGGCCTACTTATTGAATAAGCAGGACAGAACCTGGCCAACCCGCACACGCGCCACATCAAGACATCAATTCCACAGGAAATGCTTCAAGAACAATGAAAATCAGTTTATCAGTTCTTCTTGTTGA
>JAPTGZ010000002.1:5812317-5828684 GCA_029814645.1 Fowleria isostigma | reverse complement strand
TGTACCCCGCCTTCGCCCTTAAGTAGCTGGGATAGGCTCCATGCGACCCCCATGACCCTAGTGAGAATAAAGCGGGTATGGAAAATGAATGAATGAATAGTTTGTTTTCATTATCTTGAATATGTTTCATTATTTGGACTCTGAACAGAAGTAACTTAAGGAAGCGAAAGTAACGTGGTTTTGTTGTATAACTGTAAGATAGGGGTGGGATTAAATATGTTTTTTTTCTGCCCACTCCTTTTTGAGCTGTTCATATTGAATTTGCGCTGCATGTTTTCACACAAACATTTTAGCTGCAGTAGCAAGCACCTAAAAAACCCCCAGATTGATCCATTTTTTTTTTTTAATATTCATAATTTAATGTTATAGTGCAATGTTTAATGTCTTGGAAACATGAATATTTTTCCAATCATTTATTTCCATTTTCCATACTTTTCTAGCCCTGGAAATTTATAAAATCAAATTCCATACTTTTCCATACTTGTGTAGGAACCCGGCACATTGGTCTCCATAGCAAGTTTAAAAAAAAAAAAAAATCTATAGGTTACCCACTCAGTGTTTGGTCTGTATGTTTGTGTCAGTTTCAGTCAGGGCCCTCTTAAAGATGCTCCAAACCTGATCTGCACCCCCCATGCCGCCTGGTACAGTGAACAGGCATCGCTGGAGATGAGAGAGGAGGCGGCCAGGGAGATCCGAAGGGCTGTCACAGGTAACACAAACACTGATCCGTCATCCACAAGAACACACAGCGAAACGGCAAAAACATGACCCTGCTGGAAAGTGGAAACACAAGGCTGAGTGGAGATATTTTTAGGTGTTCTGTTGCTGTTGACTGTCTTTCCTTTTCATTTAACACAGGCATTTAATGGCCTCTTTACCCGCTCATCCTCTCTTCCTATTGTTCCATTTTCTCATCTGTGTGTTCTTTTAGTGGCTCAGATATTCCCCAAGGACCTTCTTATTCTTCCTATAGATCCACACTGTCCAACTTAGTGTATCAGCTGAAAGTAGGTTGCTTAGTTGAAATATAAGTCACACCTGTGTTGAAATATAATGCAGCACCACTAACTAGTTCCCCTGTGTGAGAAAGCGTGAATATTCATAGGATTTGTTTTTTTTTTACTTTAGCATTTCATTGTCTCTCTTGCTTTTTGTTGCACTTTTCCTCTGTTTTCAGGTCGAATCCCAGACAGCCTAAAGAACTGTGTGAATAAAGAGTTCCTCTCTCAGAATAACCACTGGGCAGGAGTTGACCCAGCTACTGTCCACTCCGAGCTCAACGGGGCTTACAGGTAAAACTCTACTATTTGAGGATTACAGCAGCAAACTGCACAGATTTACAGTTTGTACAAATGTTTAGGGAGCAGCATGAATCTGTAATATCTGTTCAAGGACTCCAGATGAAAAACAGCCCTCTAGCAATGATTATTAATGTGTGCAGTCTCTGGTAATTAACGTAACAAATAAATAATATATCTTGCAAATAGCCACTCATACCTCGGTGGTCAAATACATTAACAGAAGGGCTCAGTGATAAAGCTTTAACTGTTTGCGCTTTTTGCACAAAAACCTTTCAATTATGTTCAGACTGTGAATATGTGAAAACTAGTGCTGAAAGTGATTCTCATCCTTCACTAAGGTACCATTACAGCAGGATGAGACAACAACATGACACGTTAAAGTCCTACATGGAAAATATGTATTATCAACAAAAAGGTATTTTCAACAACATAGTAGTTTTTATTTATTTTCAGTAATAGCAACGGTTTGGGCCACTTGCCTTTTGGATCCTACCTAAACCAGGTACTGTGGTTAGTAATGTCACCATAGTAACCCAACTGGTGGGTACCTTTCTGTGTGGAGCTTGCATTTGATTTTGCAGTTTTCCTCATTTCTGCATAAGTTCTCTATGGGTACTCCAGTTAAGTGGTTATTCTAAATTGCCTGTAGATGAGAATGTGAGAGTTAATGTGATGAACTGGTGAAAGGTGTACCCTACCCTTGCTGATGACAGCTGATATTAAGTGGTTAAACTAAATGGTGTTTCCCGTATTTAATGATTTGAGTTGATTCATTGTGTTTTTGAAGCTTTTAGGACAATATGTATTATTAGGTGTTTGTGCACATATTGTAGAAAAAGTAGAGAAAAAGTAGACATTATCAGGACTTACAACCTCTGGGGAAACCCTTGGAGATACAGGATGTAGTTAGTCTAAACAGCGGGGTACACACATAAGGATTGTCTAAATCTGAAGAGAGTTTTTATCTGTTCCAGATCCCATACATGAAGATAAAAAATCAGGCACTGAATAGTTTGGGTGGTACTGTGTGTGGTGTGCTCTGATAATCTGAACACACACACCACACACATAATGATTCTGTACCACCACCGATCTAGAATCTAGTCCTCAAGACACAAATCTCATATGATCAGACATGATCTAACAAAAACGAAAAAGAAACATAGCAACAACTGGAAAACACAGCGCACACAACATGGAAGAGGACATACAAGAGGAGGGAGTGATGGTGTTCATGGGACTATTTATGAAGGAAAAAATCCTGATCTAAAAAAAAGAAAAGACCGTGGCTTGTTTTCACGTATGCCTGCTTCCTTGTTCCTCTGTCAGCTGCTTCTTGATTCATGAGCCATGACTCGGGAGTCGTTGGCTTTCCCCACACACATGAAGATTTTTGATCTTGATATTGAACAACTTTAATATTTAGATTGTCGGCCCCGACCTGTTTCAGAGCTGACAATCGGGACAAATTCACTCTTAACACCTGAGACCACAGGATGATTTTATAGGATCATCTCATAAAACAGAAGATAATCTGTCGTTTGCCATCCTTGGTGGGAAAGGGGGAAAATCAGGACAAAAACAGCCAATTATCTTTATGTGTGCACCCTGCTTTAGCTCTGTGCTGGTACTGCTCAGAGCTTCCACTCCCCTTATCAAATAGTTTAAATGTCCATTTGGAATTTTTGTCTTGTTCTCGGGATGGTGCAACAGTTTATTTGAATAACAGCGGCAGAGGAGAACTTATTTTACTTGAACATGTTGCACATGTGGAAGTTAATCATGATATTTAAAATAAAAAATCTCTTCAAAATGAATCAGAAAAACAAGTGTGTCTTTGTCAGGACTTGTCATTTTCAGGGTGTAGTTGTAGCTTTGAGGATATTATTTCATGTTCTTTCATTTATACAAATATCAGGAGGAAGGAGAATGACAATCCTGCCACTGTACAAGGGATATATTCAGCCTTATTTCAGTACAGTACATTCAGTAAGTCAGATTAGGATGGAGGTTGACAGTTAAGAGTTTGATTTAGTATGAGACTGCAATCCACAAACACAAATATAAAACTTAATGGATGCAGATGCAGACAGTTTATTTCAACAACAGCCTGTTCAAATCAGTGCCAATCAACACAACCTCCCCTGATGAGTTTTATTTTACTTCATTTTACACAGTTAACTCTGTTCACCCTCTGCCCCTTCAGGTACCCCCCAGGAGTGGTGAGCTTGCCCCCTGGTGGTCTCCCCCCTCCCGTTGAAGGCATAGTGCCCAGCGCCGTGCCCATCACACACACCCTCCCGCCTGCTGTAACACACCCTCCACACGCCCCGTCTCCTGGACAAAACACAGTCAAGCCACCAGAGGGCGACAGAGAGCAGCACCCCAATGACCAACTGTAGCTACACACAAAACACACACACACGCGCAAGCTCTGCCCGTGTTGTCCCGTCACCAAAAGAGGTTGGCATGGCAACGACTGGCATAGCGATAAGATCCCTTGTGACAAGTTGTTATCAAACAGGTTCACAGAGTGTCAGATAGATGAGTTGAGGTCCCAATAGCAATTGATTCACTGGCAATTGGCTCCCAGCGGCCAATTTATACTCCAAAGAGGATGAAGAGGAAGATGACGATGAAGAACAGAAGCAGCAGGAGGAAGAGGAGGAAGTAGCAGTTGGATGTTCGCATCACAGAGTAAGACAGTTGTCATCTGCGCCAACCGGAAGCTCTGATAAAGACTGACATTAAACAGTTTCCTCTGCCACAAATAACAAAAATAACATTAACTGTGTTGATTTGGAACAAAAAAAATACTGGATCTGATTCTGCTGTCTTAGACTGTAGTGTGTCCAAAGTTAGAGGGGCGTGTTCCATGTCTTTCTCTCTTTTCTGTGTCCTTTCCTTAGTTTGATGTACAAGCAAAAGTAGTAGGTTATGAAATGAATGTAACCTGTTTGTGTACAGTTTTTAGAGTTACAGCAAGAAAATACTGATATTTGTATTCCAGTCTTAAAAACAAGGGTTATGTGATCTCTCTATGTAGCCAAACTGGTTTGAGAATACAATATCTGTTTTTTTGTTTTTTTTTATTATGTGTCCCCGGATTAACAAGCCCCCAAAAAAGAGGCAGCTTTTGCACACCATCTCAGGAAATTAAGTTTCCGCAGTTGGTATATTATTTTAAATTTTTTTTTTTGTTTGTTTTGAATAGTTCCTTTTTATGCCACTTAGTGCTTCTGTTTTTCTACCTGCTTGCCTTTTCGTGTCCCACTACATTAGAAAAAGAACTTTAACAAGTTGATCTAATGTTCACTTTTGTTTGTTAAGTTTAAGGGGCATGTGATTTTGCTCTTGGGACTTGTGTAAATGTTTGACCCAAATCGAGGGGTTGTGGGAGGAACGGCTCCAGGGTCAGTGGTGAAATGGTATGCGTGGATAGAAATCTCCCATCCTTGTGTTTAATCATGATTACTTTCTG
The DNA here is from genome assembly GCA_029814645.1 of Fowleria isostigma. Lineage (NCBI taxonomy): Eukaryota > Metazoa > Chordata > Actinopteri > Kurtiformes > Apogonidae > Fowleria > Fowleria isostigma. Next base: position 5,823,902 of record JAPTGZ010000002.1, on the reverse strand, counting down.
TGATTGGGTTAATTACTCTGAGAGGTAAAACAGATCATCCCCATGATAAGCATTGTGTTGCACTGAGAGTCTGTAGTAGGAAACATAGATTATCTGTCTTCATATCTCGATTCAGTACGATCTCAATCCCGATACAGTAATCATCCAAGGATTAACATTATTCCATCAACTTACTGTGAAGCTACAAGCTGCCAAATCAGTATTTTAATGAATCCCTGTGTGCATTACTTCTACAAAAAGTCTGGGCCTGAAACTACACACTTTCATGATCGATTATTTTCCTAATTAGTTTTTGGGTGTGTAAAATACCAGTTCACAGTTACTTAAGAGGACAGAAACTTAAAATTCATGAGTCTGAAGCCAGAAAACCTCTACACACTGAATACAGAACAGGTGTGTTGGGTAGAAGTTGTAACTGAAAAACAATGAGAAAAACCTCTGATACAGATGACAACTGTTCATTTCGCATTCACAAAAGGAGACTTACTGGTTAAAGGTAATTCTTTCATTTATTTAAAACCAAAACTACAACATAAATTATTTCCGTTTGATTAGTTTCACATAGAGGTACAGCCTGCTACTGACTTCATATATGCACAGTGAAGTAGAGATCCAGTCTAGTATCCCTTTAGCATTTCACGGCGGTTCCTTCCTCAGTTTACCATTTAGCCACCGCCCTGCAGCCTCTGTGTCTATGTGTACATATGGTGTTCTGCCTGCCTGTGTCAATGTGACTTGGTTGTATCTGTGTCTAAAAAAGCAGCACTGGGAGGAGGGGTAATAGGTAGCACTGTCCACAAGGCATCATGACAAAAACTGCCATCTCACTTAGAAACCACCAGTAACTTCAGACAAGAGTGAACTATCACACTGTGTGAAAAATGAACACTTCTATAGGGGACTGTGCCACAACTAAAACAAAATATCTGGTAAAATATGGGGAAGTATTTATTATCACCTCTTATTCATGCATTGTTTGACAAAGTGACGGTGCTCTCTGGATCCCCTTCTACCAGCAGCTGAGTAGTATAAACAGTTCACTGTTGCCTACCTGGTCTTTTTCATGGTGAGGTAGTAAGCGTAGCAATCAGGGATGGACATTTCACCAGCCAAGAGTATTTCACAGTCTGGGCCAGAATACGGATCAGGGCGTCTAGTCGAGAAGGTACTGAGGTGACATTTAAATATCACTGTCAAACTAGAGCCCCAAAAAACTCTCAAAAAAGAAAAAGAATGCTGGAATATTCTGAACTTCACTCTTAATCTTTCCACACCAGATGCCTGTCGCCATGTGGGGGAAAAACCTTTTTGCTGATAACCTGCATTACCTGCAGAGCAGCTTAACAGAAACTGAAAGCATTCCTCATTCAAAACCGACGAGTGCCAAGCAAAAAACACCAGACTAGCTTTTAACATGTTGAGGTGCTCCTTGAAATTCCATCCCTGGTAGTAACACACAGTCCACTGTTGCCTACCTTGGTCCCCTTTATGGTAAAGTAGTAGGCGTAGCAATATACAGTATACATATTCTATATTCTACAGTAAATATCATTATTTTTGGTCAAAACTGACAACCTGACAAAGATATGTTTGTGACTGTATGCATTTGTATGAATTATTTTAAAAGGAAATAAACTGTGGAAAGGTGATGTTCGTGTCTTGTGAGTCTTTACACGTAGAGTTTTATTAACACAGTGAGAATATTGGCCACTACTCATACTTACACAAGACTGCACAAATCCATTCTGAATTTAGCAATCATAATCTAACAATTGTACAGTACTGTGTAAAAGTCTTATTCCACCTTTATCTTTGTTTCTCCATGGTTCAGATGAGCATACATATACTGTATATTTCTCTCATTTTTTTCTTCAGATACAAGAAAATACAGAAAATATATGCACAGCCTTAAAAAACTGAGCTAAACAGGTTGTAAAGTTAAAGTCTTTAGTGTGACCCCTGATCTCATGACAAGAAGCAGCACAAATAAAAACATCTGACCTATGTTGAATGAAACTTGGTGTAAAACAGCAGAAAATTAATGAATCTCATAATGTCTGAACAAAAGGGTTAAAGACATGTTAAGTACACTAAAGTTACACTAAATACAACCACTTTGGTTTATAGGATATGTTTTTTAGCTAAAATATTTGTTTTTCCTGCTGTAATTTCTTCACATATATCAGATTGGACCTAAAGACAGAGATAAATGTATATGTCTGGGCATTAGAAGTTTACTAAACCAACAAACATAATGTTGGATGAGGATGTTTATACAGAACTGTATCCACTATTTATCTACTTATATCTCTAATTAGGTCAAAAATACACAAAGGTATACATGCTGATGTTGTCTAAATAACTCTACATGAGGATATGTGCCTTTGTTCATTATGAGCCATTTGTAGTTTTGTGGGTTTGTTTCCATCAAAATGGATCATGGCATAAGACTAGAATAATGTCTGAATCTTTGGTGATTTGGAAATTATTGGATATCTTTTGTTTCATGCGTCACAGTTGCACGGAAAAAAGCAATGCCTGATTTTTACTTATATTTACTGACATGATTCCCTGGTTCTGATGTCAACACCAGGTTCACCGCTAACAGAAAACTCTTTAAAGATAGAAAAGTATTCTTTACTGTACCGTCATGTTTGCCATCCATCTCATCAACTTTTGAGGTGTCATTCTTCTGACTGATTTAAGTTTGTATTTTCAGTGAATATCCATGCTGTGTTGCAACACAAGCCTTCTGAATTCCCACCTAAAACACTTTGAAAACTTTTGTTTTGTCAAACAATTAGTATAGCCTCCTTCATCTGCAACAAGGAAATAAGAGGAATGAATCCAAAACTACATAAAAGACTACAAGGATAATGTGTAATAATAAGACCATTTAAGGAAAAGAGTCAAAGTTCAGATAGTGTATGCACTGCTTTAAATGATGCTGCCAATTCACTCAGCACTAAATAATAAGTTACAGAAACATTCCACTGGATGGCGCTACTAGAGCTGCAATTCAAGAAGACAACCAACCAAATTAACTCATCTGTGCAAAAGCTCCTCAGCTGACATTGTACTTTTTATTCTGCATTTATCAAGAACAGCATATCAATTGTGTTTGTGTCATCCTTGTGATTTAATTTACTGTCACACTATTAACATGGAATTGATTAGTTTTCAAACATAAACCCGTGTGTTATCAAATCTTAGCGTAGAAAAATGGAATGAATATGCAATATAAACTACGGTGTCATCTTAAGGCTGAACATACCTTCAGCAAATGAAAATGCATTCATGCACTTAGACATTGTTCTGTTTTTTTTAAGTGTTCTTGCTACTGGTTATTTAACAAAGTCAGGAATTTAATTGGAAATGGTCTAAAAAACAGAGAAATGGTGCAGTGCACTGCCACGCAATTATTGAGCGATGGAGATTAAAAAGCCAAGCCAGTTCTTATCATTACGGGAAAAACCCCAAAAACGCTTGTGAAACCGAACATGGAAAAGATGCTGCCCCTCTTATCTTTGTTTCTTTACACATCTCCATCTCCTTTTATCCCTGCATAACCCTTAGTTCTTTCTTTTTACTGAGTCTCTTTTACTGTTTGCCTCCCTTCTGGTTCATCCATTCAGAGTTACAGTGACTGGAAGAGGCTCTGCAGCAGCTGGAAACTCAACACAGTTTAATCTAAACCTCAGGAAGCAGGATGAGAACCAGATGCAGTTAAAAAAAAGAAAAAAAAAGGAAAACCGGTAGAGGGCACTTTTTTCAGCTAGCAGGGACTTCCAAAGGGCACTGTGCAAAAAGTTAAACAGAATCATTCATGAGGCTGCAACAGAACGGGACATCATATTAGATAAAACCATGACACAGTGATGATCATTCAACTAAAATCAAGGGTTTTTGCTTAATGGATAAAAAAAAAGAATGAGCTGGGAGATGCTGGCTTATTAGAGGAAGGAAAACTTTGGGCAAACACAGGTGAATGACTAAGGCTCTCCACTCATTCAGGAAATTCCATGAAGCTGCCCTTGGGCAAGGCACTTAATGATAATCCATGTTATACCATAATCCTGTTTTACAGGGTTCAATTGGGAGACGGGTTTTTCCTTGTTAAAGCTTTGGCCGTTGGTCAAGGCCGTCTAAGACATGAGGGGCTCAGAAAAACTCCACATTTAAGTAGAATAGAATGTTGCAAGACAGATCTTCTTTATACAGTCAACTCTGGCTGAGAACTACGTCTGAAAAATATATTTCTTCAGGGTAAATCGTTACCTTTCCATGTGTCACTTTAAATTTCTATTAATAATGAGATTTACGATCATTTTAATGTCTGAGTTGTTTTTGGCATTGCTTGGTTTGGATATTTCAGGCAGACCACCCTTTAAAAGTGTACAATTTGGATGATGTAATTGCAGAAATGAAATATAATATTCATAATTATGTTTTCATTAATGTATAAATACCTATTTCTATGATTGTAAAGGGAATCATGCTCTGGCATATTGCACTGGTATGTTTCCATACTTTCACAACAGACTTCCTCTTCTTTACATTTCACACCAGGGGTATAGACCTCCAACATGAAGCCAATATGGACGTGTGGAAGCTAATGGAGAAACCACAAGGAATCAAAATGAGAGGGGAAATATTATGAGAAAGACAGAGATGAAAACACAAAAAAGGATAAGAAGATACAGAAAGCCATTACATGAAATAACAAACAAAGCACTTTACTATGAATAATTTTAATGTCGCACTATAGCACATCTTAACAACCTGCACGTCACATGTTTTTTTTTCCTTTAAAGTTGTGATACAGCTGACGATCATTGGGGTTGGTTCCAAAAAGCACTGGGTCTCATAGACTCTCATTGAAACTCGGTCACTTCTGGCTCCAAAAAGCCAGTGTAGCAGTGCCCAAACTCCAGTCTAGTGTGTTAAAAATGGCAGCTCCAGAACCAGTGGGTGACACCACTGTTCCTTTGTCCACTAATGCCCCTTTTCCACTGTTGGCTTCACCTCAACTCAACTTTTTTTTGGCATTTTCCACTGTGACAGCAGGAGTCATTGGAGACACCATTTCTAGTCCCACCTTTGCTGGATCCAAGTGAGCTGAGGCAATCCTAAATGTGGACCAGTCTCTCCAGAATCATAGCAGCACCAATATGTATGTGTGTCATATGTAATACCAAGGTAAGCTAGGTTAGAAAATGTCTAAAATGTACACCGGAACATATTTTTCAAATCTAAAGTGTGTTGATAAATTAGCCACAGATTTGAAGTCTAAACTATTTTCATATATTACAAGTCACAGTTTTAAGTTTCATTTTCTACTGGTGCATCACTTGTACCTGCAGTCACACTAAAGACAGTGTCACAGTAGTTCATTGTTCAATGTAGTGTCATTGTCAAACAACTTGCGCTGAGTGAATATTACACCTGAAGTGGCATTCAATGCACCAGTGGTGAATCTGAGCCAAGTTGTGTGTTGAAGCCACTTTTACACAAAAAGGTGAGATGGTGATCCCACATTTTTGCCATTATTGACCATTTTCCACAGCCAAGCCAAAGGAGTAACAGAGATGAGATAGGCTGGATGTTTATACAGTGAACCTTCATTCCGGAATCAAACGGGGTGACAGGCAGTGCATAGACGTATGATTTGCGCATCAGAAATACCCCGAGCATAGTGGGTTGAGTGGTGTTGCTAACCTCTCCACAGTCTTTCCACAAATGTTAGCATGGATAGAGTCCTTCGCCCAAAGTGAAAACAGCTCATGGATCTCGACATCTCCCCCTGTTCCACATCTTTCTGGTCGCGTTGATATGATTGTTTCTATACGGCCTGCACGCAATTTTAAATCCCCCCACGTGGGGGTTGCACACACAATACGTCATCAAAACATCCCACCTTGGTTGCAGAACGAGAGGTGTTCCTTTTACATAGCATTCTGGAATCATGATTCTACCTTTGTTACTGCTCTGTTACTACCTCCAGAGGAATTCCAGAGATGGGAACAAATGATCCACTATTAAATTTGCAAAGACATCATTCTGGAATAAAGGTAAAATATTCCTGGAACAGAAGTGCTGTGTAAAAGGGGCTAGAGATGAGTTGAGCTGATACCAGCAATGGAAAAGTTGCATTATACAAAGTTTATAGTTTATGTTACATTCTCCTAGAGTGTGAATCAGAGGTAATACCCCCTTAATTATAAGCCTGGAGGGAACAAAATTGCAACCAAAATTAGCTCTAACAAAGGCCTGTCACATTGTTTGCGATTATTGTTACAATATGTAAGGTACAGGTCTAAATATTACAAACTGAATATTTGTTCCATGTTGGGGTGCACTAATTGTGAAATTCTGGACACAGATATGACAACTACAAAGAGAATTTTGCCAACAGGAAATCTCAATACCATTTTTATTTTCTGTTTGCTTATTTTGTGTTTGTCATTCTCCTCTCATATTCCTCTTTTGTGCCAGGAAAAAAAAAATCATTACATACTCTATAGTAAATGCAAATTCATTCTTTATTACATTATCTTTGAATCAACACAAATTCCACAAATTTCTGAGAAAGAAAACTTTAATTTCTTCCATCTTCCATCTCATCCCTCATTCTTACTGCATTAATACAATTTAATGGTGCAATTTGTCTCTTAGAACCACAACCAACAACTATATAAATACAGCCAGAAAAATGTTAAACATCTTCTCTGCACCATTCGGTCACAAACTGTTGGTTGAATATATTGCATATCCTAATATTTTTAAGTTCATTATGGATATGAAAGTTGCTCTTTTACTACAAATTGTGCATATGTAGTAACTTATTCTACTAACCTTTTGAAGAAATATGTAATGTAATATTTGCAGCTGCAACAAATTTACCGAGAAGCTACAAGCTTCTTTTTTATTAATCTTAAGGTCATTCAAATACTCTGCTGACTTATGACACACTAATTCCTTCCACCCTCCCTGACACTGGTACTTGCTCCCTCTGTTTAAGGTGTTAAATGTGACAAAGATGTGAGTGTGTATGATGTGGGACTGGACTTTAATAGATGAACTGGGCGGTGATGGACATGGAGGAAATGGGTGGATTTTCACACTTCCTCTTTGCATCTCCTTTTTCCTCTCCCTCTGCTCTTCTCACCTTTCCTCTTACATCTCCTCTCACCTCTCTGTGGTTTTGTCTCCTGACATTTTCTCTCCACTGCGTTCTATACGGCTCTCGACTGGGCCGAGTCCAACCGAAGTCTAACAAAGGGTTATTATCCTCGAAAATGTGGAGGGATACGGTGGCGGGCCTGACACTGAGAAGGTGAGGCACCGTGATGAGATGAACGCCAGCGCGAATGCAGGGTTTCAGTCTGCGTTTGCTTCGGTGGCGGGTGTTGGTGTCCAGTGGCTCTACATACGGTTTCATAGAACCTTGAACCCAGCCAAGAAAAACGTCTGGCGGTTAATAAACACCAGGCACGTGCTTGTAAATGCTGGCTGCTGCTTTGCAAGCTTCCAGCTCCATTGGCTTCTTATATTAGTGGCAAAAACGTGGTCATTTATCTTCTACATTGTGTCTTTTTAGTGTCTCACATTTGTCACAGCCAAGCTACATCATTAAACTGGATTGTAAAATTGGAGTTAGCTCGACCACTGACATCAGCTATGACCAAAATGACAATATGGAGATGCTGTACAAAGCTTCTGCAGGATTTTGTGCTTTTTGTGAGAGAGAGATTGAAACCCTGTGGCTGCAGCTGTCAGCCCTAAAGCCAAAATGTGCAAATGTGAATACCCCTTTCAGTATCTGCGGGTTTTTAAAAAGGCAAAAATACTGGCTTTTAATCCTGAACCCAGTCTGCTAAAGTAGATTATACTGTTATCTCTGGCCTAAAAGGTTTTGTTAGAGCCACACAAATTTGGAAGACGTGGTGCAATAGCTTATATGAAAAATAAATAGACTGTTGGATGGAGGCCGCAGTGCTGGAGAAACCACAAGGAATCGAGTGAGGAGAAAGATTATGAGAAAGACAGATGAAAACACAAAAAAGAGAACAAGAAGAAAAAATATAGAAAGGCTTTACATGAGAAAGAGCCCCCCCCAAAAAAAATTACATTAATGAAGCAGTATAGCACATTTAAACAATGTACATATTGTTTTTTTTCCTTATAGCCTTGTAGGTTCTGTTTACAATTTTCAGCGGGAGACCTGGTCACGTTTTCCCCGTTTTTGCCAAACAAGTCTGTAAAGGTCTGACCCAGTTTCTGTTTCCAAGTTTCTGGGGTTTTCTCTGTTTTTTTCTGCCCACATGTGTCTGAGAAGGGAGGAGCTGACAGCTGACAGATGCCATGAGGTTCACATAAACACACACGTAAATACAGCTAAGACACACACACACACACACACACACACACACACACACTCTCTGTCTCTCTCTCTCTCTCTCTCTGTCTCACTCCGATGTTAAAGTACAGATGTTGAAGAAAAGGTGGGAACTTCCATTACTGATGATTCCCTCCACTATACAGAATTAGTTTTGTGGTGACTTCCAAAAAAATTTTTCTACACATTAATACATTTAACTTTTCCTAAGTGATTAGGAAACACACTCTGCACACTATATATAAGTGCATTTCTGTTGTATTGATCATTTCTTTACTGCTGCTTTTTATTATACTTGCACGAAGCAACTGTAAAACATAACAATTTCCCTTGGAATTAATAAAGTATTCTAATTCTGATAAAAGATCCCATAAAAGATTATTAGCAGTTAATAAAGTCTAATAAACTTCTGTACAAAAATTACTCAAAAAAATATATTCATTTGTTAGGATATGATGCAAATAAAGATACAAAAATAAAATGTCATTAGAGCACACTGTCTACCCATACCACAATAGTTGTAAATAATGACACTAAGCTCTCACAACAGTGGTATGTGAACCAAAATAAAAAAAAAATAGGACCAAGGCTACTGTAGTCCAATGGCATATTTAAAGACATTAACTGACATTCGCTTGACTTTTCAAGGTCATTCAAAGTCAAAGGTCATGGCACCAAAAGAAAGCCCATATGTGACTTCCTGTTTATTGCCAAAAGTAATTATATTAATATCCTCAATTGTTTTGAAGATAAAGTACTAATAAACCAATGGAGATTTTCAAAATTTTAAAACTTCATAAAAAAATTCAAAAATCCATATCTCCCAATTCTTTGAACAAAGCAGAGGTTCCTTGCACCAACCTCTGCTAGGATTTTCAATTGATTCTGGCTGACTGTTTTGGAGAAGAAGTTTCTAGAAGTCTGGGCATAGATGGCCTTGGGTTTGATCTTTCAAAGTTACTCAAGGTCAAAGGTCATGGCACCAAATGAAAGCCCATTTGTGACTTCCTATCTATTGTCAATAGTAATTATATTAATATATTTATCTTTTTTGAACATATAGCACTTTGAAATTCATACCATACCAAAACTTCATAAAAAAATTCAAAAATCAGTATTTCCTAATTCTTTTAACAAACTTGGTAGACCTTAGCCCAAATATGTCCCACAACAAATCAAATCATTCTGGATAATGGTTTTGGAGAAGATGATTCTTGAAAAATTTTTCATGGACAGACGGGCAGAGGGACATATGGACACAACTGATTCCAACAGTCTGCCAAAGTCAACAGTCCAACAGTCAGGCTGTTGGACAAAAAAAACAAAAAACACCTGTTGTGTTGATCAGTATCATCATTTCATCATTTAAAGGTGTGTTCCTATTGGCTGTTAAGTGGGTGTAGATGTAGTGAATGTAGCCACTTTAGGAATAGGAAAGTCAGGACTGAGCTTCATCTACAGTGAGATCAGACTACAGACTGTTATCATGCATGAAGGAAGAAGAAGAACAAGAAGAAGAATCTTTATTGTCAGTGTTACACTGAAATTTGTCCTCTGCATTTAACCCATCCTAGATGTTATATTACACACACATATTGCATGCTAAGGAGCAGTGGGCCACCATGTCAGGCGCCCGGGGAGCAAATGGGGGGTTAAGTGCCTTGCTCAAGGGCATATCAGCCAACATCTCTTTGCCAGTCCAGGGAATCGAACTGGTGACCCTTCCTTCAGTCCCTAACCAACTCTCCAGCTGACTGCTTAGCCATCTCAGCCATGGAACCCAAAAACAACCCAGACAATTTCTTAAGGAATATTACCAGCTGTTCACACTGGAAATAAAAAAATAAACTAATGTATTTAGTATTGAGCTGCATAATCTGCTGAAAAAATGTTTGAGTCTGGTTTGATTGCTATGGAAAACACACATATTACACATTTGGAAATACATTTATTTCATTTTTAACTCTAAGATACAAACTTGAGGGAGCATATAAAATCCATGCATCCATCTTCTGAACCTGCTTTATCCTCACTAGGGTCATGGGGGGTGTTGGAGTCTATCCCAGCTACCTATGAGTGAGGGTACCTGAGCGAGTCACCAGTTTATCACAGGGCCGACATACAGAGACGAACAACCAATCACTCTCACATTCGCACCTATTGGCAATTTTAGGTTGACCAGTTAACCTATAAGTGCATGTCTTTGGATGGTAAAAAAAACCCGAAGTACCTGGAGAGAACCCACACAATCACGGGGAGAACATGCAAACTCCACACAGAAAGGTCAGCATAAAATATAAGAACTAAAAAATACAAAAAGTATCCCCTTTTTGATTATATTCTTATACATGTTTTACACAGTATCTCTCTCTATCCCCATAGAAAATTATTTGTGTAGATTTAGCCCCCTTTCTGCCATTAGATCACCCTAAATCTTCCAAAATCTGCATCTTTGTGATTTTATACAAGCACAGGCTGGTATTATAATTGTGATTCCATTAACGGTGCAGCCCTAATTTCTTGAAATATATTACACAGTGCATGTAGCCTGTAGAACAACAGCCTATTTTCTTAGAACAGTTCGACTGACCTTGTTCCACTTAACCTGATCCCAGTCAGGGTTTTCCTAGAAACATTTAACCATCTGCAGGATCCGCCAGTAAAATGTTTGAAAAAAACTGAGAGCAGTTTTGTTGTTTGGAGGATAAATTCAGATCATATGGCATTGCTTCATTCCGTCATTGATTAATAACAGCCTGTTTTCCAAACACTGATCCAGGAGGCTGTTTGACACACCACTCCTTCAGATGACTTAAGAGTGTAAAGGCCAAGGCAGATGGACCTACATATTTTTAAAACAGGGATATACAAGGCAGAAACTCAAACATATGTCCAAAACAAATGATACCTAATTGATGATAATTGTGTAGCTCTGGAGTTATGCTTTTATAAAATCTAACCAAGAGATCTGCAAGAGGGCCTTCATAATATTAAGGTTCACTTTTTAAACTGTGTACTATATGTTACTGCATACATACTATAGACTGGATAAGAACATATGTGACTCTTCAAACACCGCCATTAATCAAGGCTAAAGTACCTTATTCAGTAACTGTAGCTGAAGTTAACTGCACATTTACTGCACAGGGTGCAATTTGTTGGAGGGATGGTGGGGATCACCCCCCCC
>JAPTGZ010000002.1:5744839-5771758 GCA_029814645.1 Fowleria isostigma | reverse complement strand
TGTGTGTGTGTGTGTGTGTGTGTGTGTGTGTGTGTGTGTGTGTGTGTGTGTGTGTGTGTGTGCGTGGGTGTGTGTGTTGGCTTCGGTATTACCCATTAGTGCTACAGCAAGAGCAACAGCTAACTAGGCATCTAAATTAATGTCAGAACTCAGCAAATTCCACATTAACTCAGTTTGTAAGTCTAAACACTGGAAATAAATGTGCAAATGGTTTGAGTGAAAATTTTCCTCCTGACTCACACACAGTTTTTAATCCCAGTTCTCATTCTGCTGCCAAGCACTTTGCCCTTTCACTAATTCTCCTGGTTAGAGCTGACAGATGTAACTGCACATCAGACTAGCAATAGACTTTAAAATGCAAAAAGACAGAGGCAGTAGAGCCATGATAAGACAAAAAAATTAGGTACATTCTTGAGGGTACAAACACCAAACCTCCAGAGATGGAGGCACAGAAGCAAGAGAATATTACAGATGATTATCCATCTCTTTTTTTCTTCTCTTTTTATCTACTTTCTTTAGATCCTTTTTCAATCACTGTTCTCTACTATGGATAACCCAAGGAGCATCCTCTTCTGCTGTGAGGCCCTCTATCGCCTGATCCTCCTGATGCTGACATTGGGCCATGGTGTCCTTTCAATGCCTGTTCCCACTGATGTCCCCATGTGTACGGCCTCAGAAACAGCCCAGTACAGCCTCACATTTACTGGCAAGTGGAGCCAGGCAGCTTTTCCCAAGCAGTACCCCGTCTACCGCCCCCCTGCACAGTGGTCAAACCTTATTGGTATGTTTGAATGCATGTATGTTTGTAAGTATGCATGTATTATGTTTGTATGTATGTATGTATGTATGTATGTATGTCAGTAGATGCGATTAGATTAGATCAGATCAGATCAGATTGCTTGATCAAGCAATCAAGCAATAGAGAGATGAAGTCCGTCCGCTGGATGGACAGAGTGACAGAAAGATAGACAGATAGATGGATACAGACAGACAGATAGATAGACAGACAGACAGACAGACAAACAGAGAGATAGTGCAGTGTAATGGTTGAATTGATCCAGTGCTGATCTCTGCTCCTCTGTCCCTCCATCTATCTGTCTCCATCTATCTATCTGCTCCTCTGTCTGGCCTCTATCCCTCTCTGTCTCCTCTTAGGGGTGACCCACAGCGCCGACTACCACATGTGGCAGCGTAATGACTTTGCCAGTAACGGAATAAGAGAGTTCGCTGAGAAAGGCGAGGCCTGGACGCTCATGAAGGAAGTTGAGGCGGCAGGCGAACGCATCCAGAGTGTTTATGGGATCCTCTCGGCTCCCGCTGTGGTGGGAGGCACAGGCCAGATGAACACTGAGTTCGAGGTCTTCGCTAGGCACTCCTATGTAAGTCTAACACCTGTTTTCCAGGAGTCTAGGTCAGGTTAATGCAGATTTATAGTTTGACATAGTTAGACATTGTAAACACCATAAATTTACCATTCATAGGGGGAAATGGAAGACAAGGTTTGGGTGTGTTTGGCTCCATTCTTGCTTCGATATGCATTTAATAGATCTGAATTGCTAGTTTGATAGACCCTGGGAGCCGGGTTATGCAGTTCACTCTCAAGGCTCTTTCTGAGTTATGCAATGACATCCAGCTATAAAACAACAAACCAGTTCCATAAAATTTTACAGTTCTGCCCCATGTAAGTCTGTATAGTTGTCATATAAATACTACTTTACAATAACTGACAGCATGTGTTTTTTAATTAGGCTGAGGCAGTAAAATGGTTAATTTTACCATAAATAAGATAGAATAGCTGCTTCGAGTTTTCCATATGCAGAACCCTGACGAGAGATTCCTATAAAATGTACAGCAACCTTAATTTATGCCTCTTGAGATTATGTAAAGCTCAGCGGGAACTGGCTGCTAAACTTCCTACTCATGAGCGTCTGGGTAGGTCATAAACCTAGGGACACATCTGACCAAACACTAGACTTGGACAGAATAAGGAGGATTTGACTCCAGAAGGTCTGGTCTGGAGGTGAGAGAAGGGGAATAGCCAGGTGGAGAAGATGTTCACCTACACAGAGCATACTGTACATGCTGTTTATGCAACATTTAAATTTTATATTAAACTGAAATAATCATGTAAACCAGGTTTGACAGAATCCCACTACATGGAGGTGAGGATGTACATTGTAGAGGTCAACCAATAGTGTTTTAACCAAGAGCGAATTAAGCAGCTAAAAAACAATGTTGAAAATAAAATAATAAATATCTCATATTAAACATCAAACCGAAAGTAATTAATTAATAAATATAACTATAATTATAATAAACTGAGAAATTGTGGCTGATTCTTGGTGGGATTTTCATTTTCTGAGGTTTTATTCATACTAAAAGTCAGTAATTCCACTGGGGAAATGTGGTTTTAGCTAAGGGACACTATCAGAGCCAAACTTTGCTCATACTGCCCAGCACCAATTAGTCATTTGAACAGATTAATCTGTCTATGCCAAAAGAATTTGGCTAATTAGGTCTTTATCCGTGATGTAACTCCAATGAATAAAAATGATCTCTCAGGCTTCTATTGCCACTACCTTTAAGGAGGAAAGTTCTACAAAAGCTAGAACATTCTTCACTAACAAGGATAAGCCTTACAGTATCCTAAACAGTGACTTGAAATTTTCCATTTTTTTTCCCACTCTGTTCCACTGTCCCCTGTCCTCATCTCTCACTCTGCACCTCCTCCTCCTCATTTTTTACTTCTTCTCTTTCTCTTCCATCTATGCTCCATTTATTTCCACCCGCTTCCTCTCCATCTTCAGTTGTCCTTTATCGTGCGCATCGTTCCCAGTCCAGACTGGTTTGTGGGCGTCGACACCATTGACCTGTGTGACGGTGACCACTGGAAAGAGAATGTGTCGATGGATCTTTACCCATATGATGCAGGAACTGACAGCGGCTTCACTTTCTCTTCACCCAACTTTGAGACCATCCCCCAGGACAAAATCACACAGGTGGGTCTGACTTAGCCAAATACAAAATCCTTCTAAATGAGGCCAAAAATAACTGCTGGAAGTTGTGATATGTTTGTAAAACTTGTAAATTTAAGTCATTACGATGATCCAAAAATAATTACATTTAAACACATAAGTTGTCTAAATGCATCTGCTCTAATACCTTTTACTCATCATTCCTCCATGTTTTATCCCCTTCTGTAGATCACCTCTTCCTTCCCCAGCCATCCTGCTAACTCCTTCTTCTACCCGCGTCTGAAGCACCTCCCACCTATGGCCAAGCTAACACTGACTAAGATAAAGAAGACTAATCAGATCATCAGTCTGCCACTGGAGCCCACACAATCCAACCAGCTTCCAACTGGAAATGAGATTGAAGACAAGCTCATAAGTAAGTCAGAAGCTGCAGGGTATTGGTATAGTACTGCTTTGACATTAACCAAAAGATAAATTAGTACAGAACTGTATTAAATGTAGTTAAGTGTCAGCTAGTAACATAAGTATAGTACATCTACTTAGGTATGAAAAGTTAACATTTGACCTTTGGACGAGTATATATGACTAGATCAGCTCAATTTACAGCTTACTTCACTGTAAAAGACAGTAGGATAGAGCGAAAAACAACAGGTGAATGGACTTTTAATTATGATTATTTCATCAAACAATGACTGGTCACAGCAATTTAAAGAACACAAAATAAACCAGTTTATTGACTACAATATATATAATGTATGTTACAGCTACTAAACCTGAAAAACAGTGGTAGTAGGTCTATTGCTGACTCATATGAAAGCATTTGGGAACTATTATAGGCCACCTACAGACTCAATTACTTCCAACCAAAACCCAGGGAAACCATGCAAGAGCAGGACATCAATCAGAAAAGGCCAGGGTCACATCTGGAGCATTGAAAAAGTATAAAGGATGAGAGACAGAGAAAAAGAACTGCTTTTTAAGTGGAAATTATGTACAACAGTATTTGGGTTGTGACCCCAAATGGGATGCAGACACGTACATTTTAAGAAAATTTCAGTCGATAGCATGAAGTGGTTTACTTAATAGTGGTTCCCAGCTTGTTAGGGTTTAAGAGTTCTTGTTAAATAGAGGAGTGGTGACAGTAAAAAACAGGCTGCAAACAAGAGAGGGAAGGCAACTTGGAAAAATGAAGGTAATTAGAGTCAAACAACGCATCAGTCAGATAACATGTACAGAACAACACACCCTTTAACAAATATGTAATTCGACACAAAAACTCTGAACAGACAATTTGATGAGGGGAAAGTTTTTTGAGGGGAAAGGGGAACCGATAGCGTGTCAACCTGGCAGTAAACCTGAGCAGGCTGTAATCGGATTCAGTGTTCAGGGTGACTGTAAACGTTTGACTCAGCATCGCAGACAACAAACCCGTTCCCCTGACTACCCATCAACAAACAACAGCAAGGGGCCAAGAATCTGCTGGGGTTTCCTGCCTTGGTCCGCCATCCCAAACCCCCACCCCGCCCTTCTCCATCTGGTTATCTCGCCCTCTTTTAAGTTATCTTCCCATCTCTTATATGCCACGCTCCTGACTCTGAGAGGTGTTTTTTCTTTAACACCAGCAATCACCTGCCTCATGATATATGACACTGATGAGAGTAAAATAAGATAAAGGAGCTTTGTATTATTCAGTAAATCATCCTCTTTCCACATTGGGCTGTCCTTTTGACCTTAATGGATGCACAAGATGAAGGGAGATGTCAAAATCAGCCTACACTTGACTTGCATGTTCCACCTCTACATCTGTCCATCCATCCATGCAGCTTCCGTACCGCCTCCCATCCTTCTGCTTTTCTACTCATCAAAGCCTGCGATACAGATCAGCTGTTTACAACAAGGTTGGCTGAGGTAGACCAGCAAGTACATCCCGTTTTGTACAGAGAAAAACAAAGATGGAGAAAAAAAAAGCCGGGCATTGCATAAGTTGGCTTCTGGGGTCAGTGGTTCATCAATAGTAGGAAGAAAATTATGAAAAGGCATAGATTGTATTTGAGAAATACACAAAAGTACCATGACTGTTTTTGGACTGCCATTTTGAAGAGTTTGCCACAGTGGCTTTTAGGAGCCAGAAATGACCTAATTTGAAAAAGGAAGGACGAGAAGGGTGATGTTAAATCTTAATTTACTGACTCAGTTAAATATCAAGCTTCACCACAACTAATTTTAAAAATGTGTTACGTAAGATAAGCTTTATTCCACAATAAAAAAAACTCTGAAAGTCCAACGCTGCAGTTGAACGAGCTTCAGAACGTGTCAATAGCCTTCTATGAGCCTTTAGATGAACAACCAAAACCACCAGAGGATCCAAATAAAATAAATGAGATTAGAATGAGTCCTGGAAAAATATGATCAACTTTGTACTTTTAGGACAGCAATTCAGGGTGCAAGTCTGTGTGTCTATGTTCAGCCTCTAGTGGTCATCAGCAGTATTGCATTTCACTTTGGAGCCAAGACCCCTCTCATGTGAGAAGTTCAAATCAGGGTGCTGAAGCTACCTGGGTCCAAATCTGACCCCTTTCTCCCGTTTATCCAATCAAACCAATAATGATGAAGCAACTCAAGTCAATTTTCCTGCATTTATACTGAGACTGATTTCAGGAAGAAACAAAATGTTCATACATTACTTTGAAATCACTAAATTCTAGCACTGCTCACTGTGAAGCAGAGGTAAGCTGAAGTAAACAAGAACAAAATGAGTATCAATTGCAAACAACAAGAGCTTAGGTGTTCATTAAGAGATGCAAATGCACATGCAGCATTTATCAAATTTCTCTATATTTATTCCTACCAATAAAATCAGTAAAGGTAAATTACTACATGATGCAATGATCTAGGCCCCTGTTCTCTAATCACTTGTATAGTGTTAAAACTAAATATGAACATGCAAAAAATTTGCTGCTGCTGGTCAGAAAACAATATTATGACTGATGTTTATGTGATATTCTCTGTGTGCAGATACGCCTCTGGACTGTGAGGTGTCTGTGTGGTCTCCCTGGGGATTGTGCAAAGGCAAGTGTGGAGATTCAGGCGTGCAGCACCGCACACGCTACATCCTAATGCACCCAGCCAACAATGGAGCAGCCTGCCCCCTGCTGGAAGAGGAGAGGAAGTGCTTCCCAGACAACTGTTTATGACTAGGCCAGGAAAGAAGGGAGAAGAAAGAGAGGAAAGAGAAGAGAAAGAAGGACAGGAAATCCAGAAAAGGGAGAAGAGGACGCAAACGGAGCAACAACAATAAAAGGTCTGCGGTGTATTTACACGAGGCATAAAAATGATGATGATGATGTTCTCTTTCACTCCCTCCTTTAATGACTACACCTTTGTCAAATGAAATGACTGAGTTTATTAAAAGATGAAAGAAAGACACTCAAAAAGAAGTTGTAAAAGCAGACTATCACCATTAAATCTGACAGTTCTGAAAGGTGTAGTGTGGCAAAATTGCTATTAGACACTGATTCAGATTTGACAGGTTATTTTGTCTAAGGAAAGAATGTGATTGGTTGCAAAATTAGCATTTACTGCAAGCACATTTTCCATTTCAAGTTGGTTTGTCCACAAGGGATTTTAACTCCAGGGAGCTTCCATCCAGTGAATCTGAAAAATAAATCTCTGTAAATGATACTTAAGATCTAAAATGCACATATCCATGAAATACTTAACAGAAAAATGCTAATAATACTAGAGTGAACACAGGGGAAATTGTAATGCCTCCGTGGCTCCATTAACGAAGTCTGTACGACTAGAAAAATTAACCTTTAATGCCCAGCTATGTTTGCCTCCCAATTGAAACGGTACAGCCTTCTTGTCAACACAAAATGAACAATTCTCCTAAAGAAATATTTTTGATTTTACTTCCTAATCCCTCTGATTGTACTTGTACGGTGATCCCCTCACATTTGTCTTGAGACTTTTTTCTTGAGAGTTTTGAGGTACACAACCACTGCTCTAAACTACGCCACATTCTACACTTTTCTAGAGGCATTGTGGTTGTTTCCTAAAGGTACAAAATATATTTATTGACAGGATTTTAACCTGTTGTGTACAGTATATCAGACCTGAGAGGAGTATTTTATATTCTCCTGTGATATTTAGATTTGATGTTTTTGTTATGAAACACATGTTTGTAAAAAAAAAAAAAAAAATGGAAAAAATGTAAAAAGAAAATTGTATGTTTTCTTTATGGACAATAAAGTGTAAATACAACACTAAAGGCTGTCTGTTACTGTTTGGGTCTTAGTTATGTATTATTAAAGTATCTGGATGACACCTTGTTCAGTTATGGATGATATTTAAACCACATTAAAGTGCTTCTACATGTGTTTTCAGAGGTGGAAACTGTTGAATAGGTATAGAGGAAACATGAATGCATGAATCTCATAAGCACAAGATACACTTTCTCATAATAAAATATATTCTGTGATATGGAAGTCACCATAACAGACTCGTTCAGTGTCTCCGCTAAGTACAATGTATGACCATTTAATCTGAAACACACATTTGGGCTTACTTACATTGGAGCTCCCATGGTGATATTACTAACACTGAGGCTGAAGGATCAAATTGAGTGCAGAGAGAACTGCTTTCACCTGACTGACCTGTGTTCAAGCCCCCGTATTGGCGTGGATCTGCCCTGATGAAGTGTTGGCCATAAAACGGATAAAGGTGCTCACCAACTATTTAAAACAGTTCACCAAATGTTGATTTAGCTCACAAAGCCTTGAAATGGTGCAGAGCTCATTTTATGTTGGTACGTCACTGCTGTACAGTGTAGCACGTCCCAGTGTGAGGCAAAAGTCACATTTAATAGGAAGAACAGATACTATAAACTGACAATGACCTCTTTTCTGGAGGAGTCCAAAGAAAGCACACTTTAAAACAATCACTGACTACGTAAGTGAATGTTATTATATGTAAAATAGACAAAGTCACGTGCGCTGTCATCTGTCTTTCTCTCCCAAGTTACATAGAAACCATCGTAGAGATAACACACTGAATAGTAATAAGAACCAAACATCTGGAGCATGATTGGCTACTTTCCGTCTTGAATAATGAGGGAGAGGAAAATTACTGAGATACAGAATCAGGAGAAACAGCAGAGGAGCAGATGCACTTCTTGGCGTTAACAGCTGTTTCATCAGCTAAGTCTGAGAGATGTTATGGTGAAGTACAAACCCAGGTTGATGTATAATGAACAATATATGAGTATGTTTATTACACTATCAGAAGGGGCTTACAGCCTACTATTTTAAGGACAGTACAGCGAGACATATTGACTTTGTATTGAAACTTGTGCGGGACCAGAAGGAGATGTGATACTTCACTTCCGTTGAGGGATGACAACTTCTGCAGATGCTAAATATGAGAGGGCTTTATTCTGTGTGTGGAGGGTGAGGGGGTTTACTTTATAAAGTGACCTCATCTAAAGTAAGTATATGGCATAAATCCTATGTCACAATTTGGATTACATTTTCCACAGGAAGTTGGAGACGGAGTTATATTGTAATCACAAAGTAGAGGATGTAGATTTTAGGGGGTCAACGTCATATTTCTAACATAAAAATAATAAAAACTAGGAAAATTGCTCTCTGATTGTAGGCCTCACTGAGAAGTCCGGTTCCAGTTCACATTCAAGTCTATAAATTATATGTTATCAGGACTTTTCATCTGAATTAAATGTATTTTATGGATGTTTTTTATATTCTTTCTATTACTTTATTTCAACTGTTCCTTCTGCTGATGGTTGAGAAAAGGATATATTAGAGATAGAGTCTTGAGAAAATGAGCCTACAGTACACATGTAAAAGAATGTACAGTGTGTATGTGAATATCTGTATATACCTAAGATGTACATATCAATGGAAAATTATAAAACGCAATAATTTTTTAAAAAGTATTTTATGGTAAAATGGAGGTTGTAACTTTACTGACATGTACAATTCCAGTAAAGAATTAGAGTGATAATTTCCATTATGATGTCACAGTCTTTCACAGTGACCTTAAACAACAAAATCTACGTCACTTCAACCCTCAATTCAACTTATGACAACTTTTAAGAAAGGCATTCCTGAGATATCATGCTCTAAAAACAAGGGAAGGTAAAGCTGGCCAATAAAACAATAATGAATAATTATCAAAATCCAATTTTATGTTAACTGTGTTTACTGTCAATTCAAACATTTACCAATTTACCTGTTCTGATTAGAGATGTCAAAATATTTCATTTCAAAGATTGTGATGCAGATAACATCATCAAATGAAATAGTAAAGAAAATTAATCATCATGTCTCTACTTGTAACAAAGTGTGCTGTGTTTTGTTAATGTCAAGTTTCCATTCTGTGATGAGTCAAATACTGGTGTTAAAAATATGCAGCTATTGACATCATGATAGTTATAGTCTAATTTTTCAAAGCATTTTATAAATAGAAGGGAGGTAGATTTATCTGGCTGTTCATACTGATGAAAATGCAATTGCTTGTAGCAACTGAGAATGAAATATGTTGAGATGTAGAATTATTGTGTATGTGAATCAGTAGGTTAGGTATGTTCAGGTATGTTAAGGTACCTTGGTAAAAGCAGTGATTTATTCCTTAGGCAATTTAAGAACTGCTACATCCTATAGTGGAGTAAAGGCACCTGGTCCAGGGACAACAAAAAAAAACAAAATCAAGCCTCCAGTTTTTATACTAGCTGGAAGATTATTTTATGTATGATACAAACAAACTACAGCTAAAAGTAATGCTTTTTGGCAAGTGTTTGTAAGAGCAGCCTGCCCGTTTATCACTAATGTTAGCAGCTTTTCTATTGGCTCCCAGGTTAACCAGTCACAAAACCAGACAAATGACTCGTCACACAAAGCAGCATCTGTCAGTTTCACACGTTTCAACTTTGTCTTGTTCAGCTACTCACTTTAACCGTTTGCTTACAGGACATAAGCGCTTGGATTTTACCATTTAATTGACTATTTGCAGATCTACAAATAAGTCTACCTGAAGTAAAGGGAAAAACATTTGCTCTTTGTGTTGTGTACTGTAAGGTAATAGGTCATTTCTAACTGAAAATGGGCTTACGAGCCACTGCCGTCCTCCTTCAGACTTACCTGATCCTGGCAGCAGCCATGTATTTTGATCTTGGAGAACAAGAGGAAAAATGCATCATTGAGGAGATTCCTGAGGACACACTCGTGACTGGTGAGTCCTGTAGAGGAAACATTACTCCTGAGCCTCGTTCACAATATTACTAATACACACAGAGCCTCAGGTACAAATACAAATACTGTTATCACACATTAATGCTAGACGGATTTTTCTTTTTTGAGAGTTCATCCCTCATAGTCCATCATGCTCAGAGTACAGTGTCTGTTTCTACTCGTGTGTTCCTTACTTTCAGGTTATTTCTTGCTGGAGCCCTGGAATGTAAAGGCGCCCTCCCACTCCCCTCACCTCGGTGTCACTGCGACAATCAGAGACCCGAACCACGAGGTACTGGACTCAGCTTTGTCACCAAACCTGCATCAGACACACAAACGTCTAATGAAACAGTTGACAATGTAACATGTATTAAGGATTTATCAAAGTGCTTAGTGAGACAATAATCCAAAATATCACAATGCATGCACTGCACCATGAAACCTTTTTTATTTATATACTGTGACTGCACAGGCTGACATTGTGACTGGATTAATTCTGCAGCCGTATCAAAAAATACAACACACACTGAGAATGTATTGCTAAAAAATAGGGCTACAAGATTTGATGGAAAACATCCTATTGTGATTTTATGATTTAGCTCTTTTTATGTGAACAAGGAAAACACATACATTACTGATCATTTAAAAACGTGTACCTCTTTCCAACTCAAATGTACATCTTAAGGTTTATGAGCATGAATGAATCATTGAACTTATCATATTTTTTGAACTATAAGTCACACTTTTTTCCTAGTTTGGCTGGTCTTGTGACTTATACTCCAGTGCAATTTATATATGCTTTTGTTGTTGTTGTTTTGTTTTTTTTACTCATGATCCATTTTTTGACTGGTACGACTTATACTCCGGAGCGACTTATAGTCCAAAAAATACAGTCCATGTATTCTGTTGAATTGTCTTTGCATTATCAAATACTGATGTATGTAGGCCATTGGTGTTGCTTACTCACTTGCTCAAAATAAATGAAAATGAAGGTTAAACTTTATGCATATTTTACACAGTGCTTCTCCATACAATGTAATTGGCCGATAAATATTTGCAGATAAATCCTTTTTGTGTTTCAAAAGTTGTGGCTGCACAACAAATTAAAATAGTATTTTTTTTAATTTATTGTTGACAAGGAAAAATAACTAAAGTAAATTCTTGACCATTCTAACATGGACCTTTCTCACCTTGGATGTGTTTTATTATCTGCTGAAACATCGTGTTTTGACCTCGATGGAACAGAGCATGTGCAGAAGGGAGCATGTGAGAATGAAACAATACTTGAGTTCAATTATTTAAGAGTGATTCTTAATGTAACATATCACAGATGCACAAGGCGTTCCTCCTAGAAGACGAGACATCCTTATGAATCTCCTGAAAAATACATATATCTCAATAGCTGTGTGTTTCGTTACCAGCATGTGTAAATATTAACACCAGGAAAATGTGCACAAATATTTATGAATATGGTGGAAGTATAAACATGTCAGCAGGTGCATGTGCATCTATTGGGATACCAATATGCAGTTGTCTGTGTGAAACAATAGTCCGTACATATGCTTGTATTTGTAGACTTAAAGGTGGATGTACGTTCTTAAATACATTTAACAGCAAAATGTATGAAACTCTTTAATGAATGTTGAAGTACAGCACTCAGTTCTAGTAGACTGGTACATGCGCTCATTCTTCAATGCTTGCGAGGTGATGTCACAGAGGAACCATTCTGTACATATGTGGACATGAACTGATGTAACATAAGAATATATCTGAATGATCTGACATGGGTTGAAACAGGACAATAACTGAACTAACTCAACCCTCTTATCACGATGGGGTAATATTGTGACTCATTGACCCAACTTGTTACTTTTATATTTTAGGTTTTGATACCTGTCTGTGCTTGTTGATGTTCTTCTTTTGTCTTTAAATTTTTGTTAATTGTCTGTTTAAAAATGTAAAATCTGTTAAAACTAAAGAACAGAAAAATATTTTCCATCACTTTTTTCCATTACTGTCACAAAACATACCCAGCAATCTTCAGTGATTATATAATTACACATAGTAGCACTCAACCCAAAAACAAAATCACTAAATATAAAAAGTGTGATCCTGCTACTTAATTACCTGATACCAGAACAAACAGTGAAAGTGAATCTGTCCCTGCCTAACACTGACACTTTTCTTTTTGTTTAAGGTTGTGATGACCAAACGTTTCGGTAAATTTGGTAAAGTGACCTTCACAGCTCATGCCTCTGGTCAACACTACCTTTGCTTCCAAACCAACTCTACGAGGTTCTCTGTCTTTGCCGGAGAGCGTCTGGTGAGACCTCTGGACAAAAATGTGGATCACAGTGAACACTGGGAATACTTTACTCACTGATGACAATTTTTGCCTAGATTAATCATTGAATGTTGACATCTTTGTCCTTGTTTTTTCTATTATGCTGAACAGAAGCTACATTTGGACGTTCAGATGGGAGAGCACGCAATAGACCGAAACACTGACAAAACCAAAGACAACATGGAGATACTGGAGAACAGCCTCAGCCACCTCATAGATCAGATGATGTACATCCTCAGGCAGCAGGAGTACCAGAGGGTACATCAGTCATAGTATTAGAATTTACCCTGATAATAATGATTATATTTCATGATCAACATCCATCTTTTTTAATGTTACTGATTCTAAGACCAAATATGTAAAAATCACCACTTGTCTGAATAACTACTATAACATGATTTCATTTCTCAGCTTTATTTCTGTTTTCTCCCTTCATTTAGGAAAAAGAGGAGACATTTCGAGAGATTAGCGAAGACACCAACAGTAAAGTCCTGTGGTGGGCTGTGGTGCAGACCTCCATTTTACTGTCAGTTGGATTCTGGCAAATGAAACGACTCAAAGATTTCTTCATCTCCAAGAAATTGGTCTGATGGAAACCTGCAGCATGTTACCTGTGTTGACCTGCAAACATCTGCCCTTATGGATCTTTTATACTCAAATACTTAAACATACACATGACATAAAAATAAAATAATATAAAAATAAAACACTGGAAAATGTGTGTATGTAAAAAATAAAAGATCAGTTTTCATTTTTTGTCTACTTCAATTGTTCTTCTGCAATCTTCTGTTAATGTAATTGATAAACTGAGAGAAAACCTAAAAGACACCAAAAAATACATAAATAAATAAAACATGGTATTTTGTTATGTTCCCTACTTTATAATGGGATGCATTCACCATGGCATCATTTATGCTAATATAATGTCACAATAAATATCAACATTAACCAAGATCTTGTATCATTGATGGAGAGATGAACTACTGCCTAAATTCCTCTCCATCACTTCCTGTAGATTTTCAATGGGGTTCACATCTAGACTTTGTGGTGTCCAATCCATGTGTAAAATGATATCTTGTGTTCCTGAACCCCTTTCACAATCTGATCTTGATGAATCCTGGTATTGCCATCTTGGAATATCAGAATCAGAATCACCTTTATTCGCCAACTATCTTGAAAAGAATACAAGGAATTTTACTCTTTTTTTTCCTATGCTCTATGTACAACATAAAAAAACAAGCACTAAAAACACAACTAAAACAGAGTTTAAATAAGTTAAAGAAAAATTGTACAAAAAAATGTATAAACATTTAAGTTAACTAGTGTAATTTAAAAAATGTGCAATGGAAAAAAATGCATGAGGAGAAATAAAGAAAGAACAGACAACAGGTTCAGGTTGTACATGAGAGATATGAATTATTGTTATAATGCAGGTTTAATTGTTCATCAGTGACATGGCTTGAATATGTCTGTGTCATCAGTGAAGAAAAAATCCACTAATGTTCAGACCTGGTCATTCAGTATAATGAGATTCAGCTGAATTAAATCTATGGACATAACGTTCCTGACCAACTGAACCAATCCTGGATCATAATAGGGTCAATCTGGACTCATCAGATCACATGAACTTTTGCCATGGAAACACAATCCAGGTGTGTTCTGTATGTAGTAGTTAAAGTTAGTTTTAGTGTACTAATGAATGTTCACAACTAATTTCCTTGATATAATTGCAACTATACAAGTTTAAGTAATGAAACTGGTGTGGCAGTAAATACGTTTTACTTCCTTTCGGGCTACAAAGGGTGTATATTAATAGTGAATTATTGCATATCATTATGTATATTTGTGTACATGTAATAATATGTATAGAATATGTGGATGTTATGTTATTTCTGTTATTGTGAATTGAAACAACATTGTACATAGAGTGCACAAATCAATCAATCAATCAATCAATCAATCAATCAATCAATCAATCAATCAATCTTAATGCTCTCAAACTGATGGTTGTTTAAGAAATGAGAAGACCCTCTCTGCATCAGTTAAAGAGTTAAAGAACTGAAACATATTAATCCAAGTAATTCCAATGGAAGGCTCTTACCTATTTGCTGAACTTGTTAAATCCAGGTGGTGATTTTTGGGGTGCTGGGCAGTGCATTATAACCAGTGCTGGTTGGCTCATTGGCACTATTAATAATTTTACCAAAAATAAGGGTGGGGGTCGGGGGGTGGGATTAGGCAAACAGTTTGTACATTTATACAACTATACAATATTTACAGAGCAGCTGACCATACATTAAAGATAAAAAAAAAAAAAGATTAAAATAACTTAAAGAATTGGGTTGCATATAATAATTCCACAGCAGTTTACCTCCTGTTCAACTAAAAGTGGACTTACTGACTTCCAATGTCTTGTCCTGATTCCTCCTGTGCAGCCAGGTGTCTTCCAGTAGGCTATCTTTAGCTAGTCGACCGTTAGCTAATACCTGCAGAAATAGAGGATA
The DNA here is from genome assembly GCA_029814645.1 of Fowleria isostigma. Lineage (NCBI taxonomy): Eukaryota > Metazoa > Chordata > Actinopteri > Kurtiformes > Apogonidae > Fowleria > Fowleria isostigma. The sequence continues at coordinate 5,756,688 of JAPTGZ010000002.1, read as the reverse complement.
GTTTGCTAAATTTAACAAAAGTTAAGTAGCATTTTTGTGTTACATGTGACCATTAGTCGACGTCAAAAGATAACTTCATAAACACACAGCTGAGATATAACTTTATGGTAAGAGAAACATCTTTTTTAAAACTATTTTCCCAACATCGAGCTAAGTAGCTAGCCTGTGTTAGCTAAACTTTTACATTAGCTGCAGTGGGATCTATAGGGTTTAATCATGCTAGTGAGGTAAATAGGGTTAGGATTTAACTGACCTGAAGTGTAGCTTAAGTGTTTGGAAATACATTAGTCATTTTCTGTAATCACTCAGCTTTATTTTTCACCGTTGTGATAACACTGTTCAAAAACTGGCTGTTATTTTTTTTTTTTTTTTTCAGGTTTTCAGATGTCTTACTGGATCTGTTGCAACTCCTGTTTCCTTTCTCCCAGCGCTGATCGCAAATTAGCTGTAACAACCTGTGGTCATATAATCTGCAGTGTGTGTTATCAGAAAGGTACAGAGGGATATGTGTTGTTAATAAGGTGAAATGACAGTGGCTAAGGGTAGTTTAATGCACTATTTGTTCATAAACTCCTTGTCTGTTTTCATGATGAGGCAGTGAAGCTCTGATTAGACAGTGACATCTATTGGACCTAATGCGTCAGTACAGATGTTCCTTTTAAACCAGGACCTGCATTCACATCTACCTAAACACCTTCGAACACAGCATAAAACCTTCAATCTTAAAACAGAAATAGGATAATCCTCAGAGCAATTATAAACAAGAGCAGGAGCAATGAAATCAACTGCAATAATCAACATAGTATCTTTAAGAATCCATAATAGGACTGTGATCATGTCCTAATCCTTCTCCAGATTCTGGGGTTGAATTACACTGCCTTTTTTACCTAGTTACAGTGTAAGATAAGAATAATGATATGGTTTGTTGGTCTTTTACCTATGGTTTTTACCATATGTGCATCACGTACAGAAAACTGAAATTACAAGAGTCAAAGGCCCCACGGTGCAAAGTGAACATATGAAAATATCAAGAGTATCAAAGAATAGAATAGAATAGATTACATATACACTATAAACACTAAACATTAAACTCTAATCCAGGGTCTCAAACATGCAGCCCGAGGGCCAAATCTAGGCCATTAAAGGGTCCAATCTGGCCTGCGGGATGATTTTGTGAAATGCAAAAATGACAGTGAAGATACTGACAATCAAAGATATACCGACCGATATGATCTAAAGTGGGTCAGACCAGTAAAATACGATCATAATTACCTATAATAATGACAAACACATTTTTCTACTTGTTTTAGTGTAAAAAAGTAAAATTACATTACATTGCCCTTTATAAACTATCATTTCACAAAAACTGTGAAAAACCTAATGTCGTAAGAAAAAGAAGTGCATTTTTTCCAATATTCCGCCTGGATCTAGAAATACACAAAGAAAATAATAACACTGTGGTCTGGAAGTAGTAATAAACATGTGTAAATGTTAAAATGAGTCATAATATTGTTAAAATTGTAGTTATTTTTCTGAAGACATTTCAGATTATTCATGTTGTTCGCATTTCACTATCAAATGATAGTTTGCAGATCAACATTATAATGTAATTGAACTTTTTTCACTGTTATAATTTTACTGGTTCAGCCCACTTCAGATCATATTGGGCTGAATGTGAGCCCTGAACTAGAACGAGTTTGAAACCCCTACTCTAAACAATATAACTGTACATAGACTATAACAATAAACAGCAGCAGGTTGAGGACATAATAAATGCAAGATAAAGATTCAAACAGTGAAGTTAAAAAGATAAGATATTGGTCACAGAAGTTACCAATATCTCATCTGACCATATCTCATCTCATATTGGTTTAAATTGACATGCAATATGTGCGATTTGCAGTGGACTAGTTGACTTTAAGTGATGGACATGGACAACAACATTGCATGGGGATTGTACACTATGTTCAACCCCGAAAAGTAGACCCATAGTCCACCCATTCTCTTTTTTTAAGGGTTAATTCCTCTGCCCATTAAATAATATACCTCCCCAATTCATACACACCAAATAGGTCCCTTTTAAAAAAACTGAAAGCATATGATAGCCTATGGGCAAATAATAGAAACACAACACATTACATTACTTCATCTTACACAAATAGTCTTTGTAATACACCAGTGAAATTTACAGCTTTGTTAAATATTTAAAGAAATATTAGTAATAGTAATAAGTAATATTATTAATAGGTCCAGGTGTCCCTTGCAAAAGAGATTTCGGATCTCAATGGGACTTCTTGGTTAAATAAAGGTAAATAAATAAATAAATATGGATAAGAGCAGGAAAAAGTAAAACAAAAAAAAATAGACAACAACAGCAAAAACTGTAGAGGAACTTAAAAACCAAAAAAGTATAAATAGTAGGTACAACATAGTATTGTAAGTAAATTATAGGCAATAGGAAAACTATTACTGAATTAAAACTACTGCACTGACACTGCTCTTACGAGTTTGATAGCGGTTGATTACTTCTAATTGCACTTTTACTTAACTGTTCTTTTTCTTTCAGGAATCCAAGGCCAGTGTTTAATATGCAACACCAAATGCCAAGTATTGCCTCTCTCCGACAAAGTAAGCATCTGCTATTCAATTTATTTATTTTTTTATCTTCTCTCATTTAATGACACATCACCGCTGATTAAATGTAAATGTGTTTTTTCAGAGCAGCTCTGAGGTGAAGGCCCTGTTTTCTGACATCAACTCTGTTGCAACAAAGCACTTCACAGAAATCAACAAAGTTTGTTCATTTTCATGCCTCATATTTCACAGTTGAATAAAAAAAAAAGTTGATGACTCTTGAGACATGATAGTGTTGCATTTACTGTAATTAGGCTATTAAAAATACATTTAGTGTAATGTTACCCTCTGCATAGGAATGCAGCTTTGATCAGTATGTACAAGTTGTACAAGCTGCTCTTTCCTTAGGTTCTAATGTTCCAGGCAAGACATCAAAAGAGACTTCTGAATTATTATCAACAAAGGGTGAGGATTTATCCTACAGCAGTGGTTGTTTTGTTGTGTGTATCTTATAGAGTGAGATCATGTACATTTAGAGACATCATTTCTATTGTCTACTGCTTAAGTACAACTTTTGGGAGTGTTTTTGAATACATGAAAGTGAGAGTGTTTTTGAATGCATACAATGAAATAGTTAATTTAACCACCCGTTTTCTAGAATAAACCTAATCACAAGTGACACTGATCATAGCTGGTTCACATTTATAATGTTTATTGTAATTTTCAGAACGAGAAGCTTGAACAGACACTAGTTCAGATGAAACAAGAGATGCAGAAGATGATGAAGTAAGTTAAACTAGGGGTATTTTAGAGTATTCTAAGCATTTTAAGGGTAGTTTAGTAGAATGTAGCTAATTTTATCTTCTTGTCTCTTGTAGGAAGCTGAATGAACAGAGCAGCTATATCACTAAGCTGGAAAACTCTCTTCAGAATCAAAGGTAAAGCAAAGAATTTAGTTTTAGTCAAGATATTTCATGTTACCATGTGATACTGACGCAGTTCATACAATCATTCAACATTATTAATAACATTTATTGAAACTGGTTTGAGCAGCCAGTTGAAAGTGTATCTGTAACATGGAACACTTACCTATTTTAACAGCCAACTTACCCAATAATCAGCCTCTCTCCAATGGTTTTATTAACTATTATGCTGATGCTATTTGCCAACAAGGATTTGGCCATTTTATGTCATTCCTATTTCCATCTCACAAAGTCTCCCTTCATAAAACAACATTTAGTATGAAACATCTGTTGCTGTGCTGAATTATGCATGTGTTATAGGTATGAATCCCTGTAAAATAAAATAATAAGAGTTTTTTTTTAAAAAAGTGTCTCTGGAGGCTATTAAATCCTGGTGTATCCCTTTGTGTTTGGAAGTAGCCCCTATGTTGAAATTTATTTGCACAGACGGCTGTTAAGGCATCACCTCACACTAGGTGGCACTCTTGGCACATCCACTCTTGGACTCTGAGAACAGAGCCCTTTAATGGCATGTAGATGGTTGAGGAGAGCCAGTAACAGTTTCAACTCATACTGTTAATGCCAGTTTTGAGAAAGCAAGCCAGTGCCTCCTAATCAATAAGAATCTGAACAATCAATGCGTTCCCATTACTTCAGTGGAAGTTAACATTATTTCATGCAATGCTAAGGCAACATTTGATCCTTATATTGAAGATTTTCACAGAATTCATTCATGTTTCTTGAAAAATCTTTTATTTATGTTTTCTGTCAGTGCCAAAATGTCATCTTTGTCTCAGATGAACCTCAGTACTTGTACTCCTCATGGACAAAAACCAGGTAAACTTTGCATTTTACCGATTGTATTATGGATAATGCTAATTGTTTTATTTAGCGTAAATACCTGTGTAATATATGCTGCTACTAGATGTGGTGTAGTAAATAAGCCTCAATAACATTTATACAGAATTATTCCATACTCTTCACTGCTGAAAGTTGGCCTGAGGTTAAACGTGGATGCAGATGTCCTCCAGACCACTGCAGGCAGATTACCTTGAGTCCAATAAACACAAACCACAGCTCTGCATTTGTATACATAATAATTCAATATTAGCTCTGTTGGATTTTAAAGTCTGATCAATATGTCTTCTACATAACATTTCTTCTATAAAATATTTACCAACAGGAAAAAATACAGTCAAGCAGGATGGATGAATGTTAGAAAAGCAAAGAGGTTTATGCTGCAACTGGTGTCTTAGTCATCACAGCACTGAAGTCTGTATTTAATCACAGAATTCTCTGAATAACCACTAATGCCTCTTTATTACTGTAGTATTGGCGCATGGTGCTTGCTAATGTTTCTGTTTGATTACTCTCAGTCCTGCCGATCGCCTACAACTCTCCCATGTCTCTCTCTCGACACCCCTCATCTGCTAATGTGTGAGTATCTCTAATGTCATTAGCTCTGTTTTCTTCTCTGTTAATCTTTGATTTGCACTCTTTCACCCCATCCCCATGCTTTGTTTCTTTACTCTGCCCTTCTTTACCCTTCATCATGCCTCAGACCTCATAAGAGGAGAGAGTATGTTGAAGGTATTGCACTGTGCAAACAAGCTTTATCCAGGGTTCAGCCTCGGTGCCTTATGTTAGCTTTAGCTGCTGTATAGCTTTGCCCTGCCCTGCAGCTATCTGTACACACACCTGAAAAAGCTCAGCTTTGCTTGGGTTTAGTTAAGAATCCCTATTGGGTTTCCTAGACACCGTTGACATAGGATTGATTGGGTGACTGACTTTAATACTGCAAATGTTGTTTTATCCTCAGTGACTTTAGATTCTTCCACAGAGTCAAGCAGGTTAGGCGGCGGGGAGCAGACATTAAGCACTTTTTCAGCATCGCCTGCAGTGGGAATTAAAAAAAAAAAAAAAAAGATGATAATCCAATTATTGCTAAAGTCTTCATAATTTTTTTCCCAGAATACAAATAATTAGTTTTATTTTATTACAGACAAATTCTACTTGTTGTTTATTGAATATAAGAGTGGAATTATAAATGTTATTGTTACTGACATGCTTTAAATTTGATTAATTCAATGCAAAATCCAAACCTGCAGTAAAAGAACACTATTTTACAATTACAGTCCTAAAAGAAAACCTGACAGAAGTTATTCAAACTAAAACTTAATTCAGTGCCTTCATTATTCTTTGTAGATTGACTGAAACCCACATGAATTATCTTATTATTTACTCAATTCTTTTTACAGCATGAGGTGCAGTTATGGCCAAGTCTTACTGAACTCACTAAGCAGTAAAATATTGCAAACATGTCCTTCTTTAAACTTACTGTAGACGATGTAGGAAAATGGCTTCACCATCTCCTTTAAAGGAAGTTTAAGTCTTTTTGCATTCTGGATATCTCACTTTGGAATGAAGTAAATGTTTTTTTGGCCTGTTTTTAAAAATCCATTTACCATCGTGTTGCTCAGCCAACTAAACTCAACAAGACTAATGAAGTGTGCACTCCTGTCTGGCAGCGCCGAAGACACGGAGGTGGATGAAAGGAGCTTATTCAGGAAAGTAAGTGTCATTATTTCACCTACATTAAAAACCCATTTGTGTAATATGGATAATGTAATGTATGAACCATCTTTCTGTTTATTTTATGACATAAGTACATGAAGACTAAGAGTAAGGACAGCACGAGCAAATAAACAGACATGACTTCTGGTTTTTTGTTTTTTTTTCTGTGTCTGTCTTTCAGCCAAGTGTCCCCAGATTGTTATTAACCAGTCCTCCACAGGACGGACGAATGGGTATGTGCTGTTCTTTGCCTGCCACAAAACACTTAACCAATTAGAGAAGCACATGTTTTGATCAGACAAAAAGCTTAAGTTTGTGTAAAAAAAATTCCCCATAATCTATTTCTGCTGTGCTCCTAAGAACACTCCCCTGCTGAGTGTCTAGAATTGCACATTTATAAATTATGTTCTTCATTGACACAAACATAACCACTATATTTAAGCAACAAATCATCTTCCATAGCTCTGTTTGGATGGTGCTTCAGTCGACCACCCATAGCGATTGAACCAGTTCAGATGAGCGTTCCTTCACTTTAATTTCTCAAGAAATTTTTCCTCTTCTGCGGGAGATGAACACCGTTACTCAAGTGTTATTAGGAATGTGTAAAGGCTCAATATTTCTGCCTGAGAAAGTCATTAGAGAAAATCATAATATTTAAGCAGCAGCAGATTGATTGGGCTGTAAATGCTTCAATATGAGTAATGGTTGGTAGACGATACAGATAACAGGTGTCATTTATTATGGAGCAGCATAGAGTGAGTCACAGGTGTTAGTTAGCAGGCGTTAAGTTTGAGATGAAAACTGTGAGTAGTAAATTACCTTGGATGATGAAGCATCCATCTGCCTTCCAAATGTAGAAACCTCATTAGAAGAAGAAACACTTAAGTTTATAATGGCTCTGAAATGTCTGCTGCATTTTTAAAGTCGTTATGAACCAGCGTGTTTGTGTTACTTAGGATGATCATGGATTTATGTGGTGTTTGTTTAGGAACAGTTCCTCACAGACGGACCAATCAGAACCTGCTGGTCGGCCACTCAGCCTGCTCAGCCACAGTCAGGTGATTTATTTATTTTACCACATTTCACTGAAATGTTAATGGTTTTCTGTCTGATTTTGTGTTTAGAAGCTTCAATGGTATCTGGGAAGTTTCAAGTCCACCAAAGGAAATCAATAAGCATCATCTAAAATGTTTTTACTGTTTGAAGTAAAGGCTTTAGAAAAAGAAAGAACATTTATAGGCTTAAAGGAAAATTTGAAATATGGCCTATAATGTGAACTGACACTGATAATTTTGTTGTTATTCACCTACAACATTGTAACTAAATAAAAACTATTACATGAACGTACTGACATTTCCATTCAGAAATAACCGTAATAAAAAAATGTCAGGAAAGGATAATATGGAAGAAGATCCAATCAGAGCCCATCTCTGCTTGTGGTAGGAGGTTAAATACACACAATTCAAGTAACATTCACAATAACAGGTTATAAATAGATGTTTTCCTCAGAGGTGAGCTGTGAGTTTGGAGTGAAATTTTTATAATAATGACAAGTACTTGAAAGGGGTTCTATGTAGTATTGAGGTTCAAAATTCTCACCAGTAGGGGGCAGGGTAGTACCAGAACATCGTTAGGACCAAAACCACTGACAAATATCAACAGACTGTATCACTCACTGAAAAAAGTATAAAGCTCATAGTTTCCACACATCAGTATTATGGTATCATCAAATTTTCTTCTTCAAATTAAAACTCATATATGCTTAATTTAACAGTTAATCGAAATAACACTGTCTTATAATCTTTATGTGCTGCATCAGCTGATAGTTTACATTACAGCTCTGTTAGCTCTGTTTTTAGACTGAAAACGGCCACAATAAAACCACAAATCATATCTGTTTTCTGTTCGGTTTGTGTTGTCAATAGATGATCTAAAGATCTGTTTGGAATAAAAAAAAAGCAAGGTCAGAACTGTCAGAGTTTAGTCTGAACCATGGATCAACAAACAGCAACTTAGTAAAGATAATAACATTCCATAATAACTTTTATAACTTCATACACCTCAGGAAGCAAACTTGCCTGTTTGGAAGAAATGTTGCCAGTTCAGCATCAAACTCTCTTCTTTTCATTTCTGGTGTGTCCAATGGAGAACACAACTTCTATTTTTATCATTTCTTTTCTTTGATCCTTCAAGTTGTTTCTTAAAGGCTTTCATACCATCTGGTCATGTTGTGATGCTTTGGTCAAAGGCTCTGAGGTGATAGTTTTCTACACCATGGGAAACCAGCAGTGTCACTTAGGGCTCCCTCTAGTGGTCACATCAATACCCGTGGTTTAGTTCATATCACTACAATCCAAACATCTGCATCTTTGACAGCTCTTCTAATCACTAATGATACTTTATATAATTTTTAATATTTGGACGTAGAAACACTACATGTAATTCCTTTAACTAAACCTGTTTCATTTGAGTTTTGTAATCTTACCATATTAAAATGACTAAAACACCAGCTGACTCTAAACTTCCACTTTAGTCTGAGCCACTGCAGACATGTCCTGAATTTCCATGAAATATTTGTGTATTGTGATCTCTTCTCTACTTGTTTCAGTCGTTTCCAGGGAACACCAGCAACCCCTGACCTTACATTCGGCCACAGTTCAGGGTGGAAGTCTCCCATTTTCAAACCTCTGACCTCCTACAGACACTCTTCTTCTATGTCCTCTCTGATCGGTCCGCCTCCTTAACAACTATAACACAATCCTGTACAGAATTGAATATATTAGCTTGTTTACCCCACACTCCTATAGTGGTGTTTTTAATGAGCCTGGATTCACATGTTAAATAAACAATGTTTGGTCTGAACTAGAACTATAACACACGTCAGTGAGAACCAACCTCACACTTGAGTTTTTTTGCAAATGTGAGCATGTTTTTTCCATCTGACAATCAATAAAACTGATAAACTAATGACACAGTGCTTGTTGTTGTAATTGAAAGATGTTGTACAAGGTCCTTAAAGGGTTTTCACTGTTTCTTTTGGCAGTATTTTGTAGTTTGATACATAATGACATAACCACTTTATACAGGCTGTTGTCAGATGCTATTATCATTCCAAATGGGATTACTGCTCTCTTTTGCACTCCTTTCTCTAAGAAATTAACCCTTTAACAGACACATGAATTTTTTTTTTCAGGCCTTTATTCATGAAACTGATATATGAAGTCACCCCAGAAGTTTATTTGCTCATTTAGGATAACTGAAGGCAAGAACTAGTTAACTAGTAAGATGAAAAATATTTATATGTATGTAAACATAATGTATTTCTCATAAAGAACTAGATGTAATAGTTAACACATCAAAAATTCATTCAGATTGCACCATAATCTGAAATGTTGAGTTATTTCCAAAAATGTGACTTTGACCTTTGACCACCAAACCTAATAAATTTAACCTTAAGTCCAAGGAAATGTTGAAATTTGAAAAGATCCCATTAAGCCGAATCCAAGTGAATGTGCCAATTTTTAAGACTAAAATGGGTTGTGAACCTGTTTTTATTGGATTATCAGTTAACATGAAATACTAAAAAATTGTATAATTCCTTTTCCTTATTTTAAATGAAGGACAGTTCTGTTTTTTGCTGTTTGTTGGTTTAGATTAGATGCAGTCTCTGCTCTTGTCATCTTGGACTTGAAAGCATGATTGTGCATTATTTTGACAGTGGAAAACCCAGTAAAGGAATTCCTAGTATATTGTAAAATTGGCCCCAGAAAAAACATTACATTTAAATTTGGGACTTTCGCTGAAAAAGTTTGGGAATCATTGTAGAGGTGCAAAAATGGCTAAATGGTATGAAGCTATTAAGTTTTTTGAAAAGTAGAGGTGTAACTTGACCTGCATACACTCTTGCCCATAAAGTTGGAATACAATATCTGTACCTCTTCACATGAAATGATAACGATAAAGTGATTTATTCTTGATAAAGTGTACTGAGTTGAAGGTGATAACTGATGTGTTTAATTAGGAAATAAAAGAGGAAGATGTCCGAAAATAACATTATTCTAACAATAGGAAACACTGTAATCATTTAGCTAAATGTATGAATAATCAGAAAATTTTAGCTGATTTGAATAAAAAATATTGTCACTTTTCTACAATTGGTGCCAAAATGACGGAGTTTTTAGCCCATATGAGCAGAATTTAGCAGTTGAAAAAAGTGGTAACTTCCCAGAGTATAAACTTTAAAAATGGCTGAGAACCACTGGTGCATGTAACGAGTGCTTTGTGTGAGGTATTCTTCAACTCTGGGGATGTTTAGTAAAAGTGTTTTGAAAGTACTTTGAGTAATCCACTCGTCTCAACCCATGTAGCCTTAAAGGTTCGTAGCCAAAGGCAAAACCTGACGTGATATTCATTCTGCTGCAGCAGCAGTTGAGATTACAGAGACAGAGGTGGATTATACTTACAGAAAAATGTCAGTTTTAACCCATAAACACCCAATGCTACTTTTGTAGCAGCTCCCAAATAAATTTTTCTTTATATTTAACAATTTTAAAGTGATTTATCACTGTTTATGGTAATATTATCCTCTGTATTGTGCATCAATTTTCAGTTTAAATTATGCATTTTCCTATATTTAATTTATTGGTCATGTAGCTCAGTGATTCTCAACCCTTTTTGAACAATGACTCCCTTACGTCAGCATGAACCTCCTGCTAAGCCGTGCCCCCCAACCAAAGAAAAAAGTATTTTATTTTGTGACAGGGTGGGGGGAGGAGGTGCAGTAAATAAGCAACACTAGAAACAAACTCCTCTGATATGGCTACTTACACATTGTGAGGAATAACACTGACTGACACCCCCCCATTTGTGGCTCAACGCCCCCTCTCAGCGTTCTCCCTCAACATTGTCTCCATGCCCCCTAGGGGGCAGTACCACCCCCGTTGAGAAACACATATAGATGTTCATAAAAACTGACAGTAAATTCAAAGGTTATTATATCAGAAACAGATAAAACTGAAGGAAGAGTGTCTTTTTCAGCAAAGATATCAATAATTAAATGTGAAACCAAGTGTCTCCATACACTGTCATTTATCAAACTTTATAGGTTTTACTGGTGAGTCAATGTTGTAGAAGATGACAGTGTTTCCAAGGTAACTACTGAGCCTCTGAATGTCCAAATGGATCATATCTAATGACCATGAAAAGACATCAAAGCATATTTTACTCCAATTACTTACTTGTATTGATAGAATTAATGGATCAACAGGTGTTAAACAGTTTAGTTCAGTAAATGCTTTGGGTGTTTATGGGTTAAGTTTGACTTTTAGGTGATGCAATAGTAACATAGAAAACACCTTCAGGGCAGCAATATAGTCAACTACCCTGAACAAAAGTCCTACCCACCTCACACTGGATGTAACTTGACATGAGATTTCACCTTCAGTCTTGTTTCAAAACAGCTGCAAGTGAAGGCAAAGAAAAGTGTAACCATATAGAAACAAGATATCACCTGAAGTCATCACAGTGAGGTTGAGGCTGAGGCGGGTGGCGAGGACGGCCTGATGTGTTCAGGCAGGTAGATTCTCCCTTTGTCGACTTGCGTTTTACCTCTATTGTCCCTGGTTGTCAGCGTGGAGAATTGTGTCTATTGAAAAGGGCTCAGGTGTGACTGTGTGTGTGTGTGTGTGTGTGTGTGTGTGTGTGTGTGTGTGTGTGTGTGTGTGTGTGTGTGTGTGTGTG
>JAPTGZ010000002.1:5711433-5731203 GCA_029814645.1 Fowleria isostigma | reverse complement strand
TATTCTATTCTATTCTATTCTATTCTATTCTATTCTATTATATTCTATTCTATTCTATTTGTTCATGTTGTTAAAAAAGATGTTTTAATTTATTCGTCATTAGTATTCGTCACTAACTTGGCGCTGATGTCTTCTCCTCCCTTCCTGTTCCACACATTTCTTTCCCTTTTCATTCAACACTTGACGTTTTTCGTTGATCTCCTCCATTTGCTCATCGTGTCTCATCGGTGCAGAGCGACAGTGAGTTCAACTCATCCATCATCGGCTTGGCTCTGTGTCATCCTCCTCCTCCTCCTACTCAGGTCAATCAAATTCACACAAGATAACACGTAACCCAAAAACCAGGACCAGCCTAATCTCTGAGATAAGACAAGAATGAGAGATGAATGTCAGGGATGAAACCCACACCAGGAAAGTTACATATTTGTCTTGTATCGTTTACCAGGTCAGGGTTTATTCCTTCTCTTATCACACGTTTGCAAAAATGTGAACCTTTCAAAGCTTTCCTTTAAAATATAATTAACTTTCTATTTGTTTATCGCACGTGAAGCTGAGCAGATGTGTGGAAATCCCAGCGATGAAGGGATTTGTAAATGCCTGACTTAGGTCACATAGTCAAATGTTGACTTTGCAAGAATTTCTAAACCACATTTCCAGGAAGGAATCTGCTCTGGGTTTTTAGTGTTCTTCCTGCTCAATGCCAAATCCTGTCTCAATTTCCTATTTTATTACTTTTTACTAATCTGTATTTAAGGGTGCATTTGTCATTTTTGGCCTTTATACCTGTTTTTGCACTATCCTAAAGAGCTCCCTGTGTTAATATATTTCAGCCAAATCTTTTCTGTCTGTTCCATCTGTACTTTAGAGCTTTGTTATTAAATGTGATTTCTATTTAATATGGAAAAATTTTAGTCGACACCAAATTAACCTGAAGTGAACCAGTGTTATTCCTTGAGAGCTTTACTGGACATACAATCTGCAAATTAGCTAAAAGTACGATATACATTGCACTGGTGACATTTATTTTACTATCATACTTTCTATAAGTACTGTCCCCGTCAGGAACATTTAAAAAATAGAAAAATATATATATTACTTAATATAACCAACACTATGTGAGCAATGTCAGATGACTGTTTTGGGATATAAAACCTAAATAAAAAAATTTCAATGCAAATTCAAATAGTGATAAGTAGCTGCTAAAAAGTCCAATGTAAAAACAAAATGTGTGATTTGTCCAAGGTAGCGAATCGTAAAAGATGGCCGACAGAGATAAATGCTTCTAAGCATGCATCAGGAGAATCAAATCATCCTTTGACAACATCTCCAATGCAGAATTGTGACATTTGTTGCAATTCAGTGACATAAAAATCAGATAAAGTGTGACATGACCATTCAGACTGATTTAAAATTGCAAAACATCAGTTATTTATCTAACTCAGGACTGCATACTAAAGTGGCCTGGGTTTGGTTTGTGCTGTTCAGACTGTCAGTAATTAAATAGATAAATAAATGAATAAAAATCAGACTTGGATCCCAAATCATTAGCCTTATAGGATTTAGTTTTGGCCAAATTGTGATACAGTGGAGAGAAGTTATGCAGATATCACAATGTGGCAAAAAGTAAGACTTATGCAATTAAGCTATGACACTAATAAGATGTGCAAAAAGTGGGATTTGGGTTGCTTTTACTGGCAGTGTGAGTGTTGGGTTGTGTAATAGCTGCTGTTACATGTTGTAAACCACAGACTACATTAGTAGTCATTATTCTGTTCTTCTACCCTTGTGCCACCTCCGCCCTTCTGCAGTGCCCTGTCCTTTCAGCAGTGTTTTCTTTCATCATCTTCCTCTTCTACATGACTCAGAACGAGATGGTGGGCCTTCACACCCTCCATCTGCACGCAACACATGTCCATCTGTCAACCCTTCAGACAGACACGCTGACAGATGAAATGCCGACTGGTTCTCACAATCGAAGGACTTCAACTATTTAGGGAAAGACGCTCACCTACAGACAGTGCTGTGGTACTCTGAGGTATTGCAGTGTAAAAGAGGTGGACAATTCAAGAAGTGATGGAAAACAGTGACGAAATCACACACATTTTTAACTTTTTTAATGGCACCAATAATGTGATTACACTGGAAGAAAACCAAATTTTAACCTAAATGACGATAGACTGTACAAGATTGTCAATACAAAGATTAAATCGATAAAATTTTGTGTATTTGTATATTCAGCATGTATAAATACAGTATCTTACAAGGACATGAACATGGTATTTGCTACATAGCTTACATTATGACTATAACACAAAATTCCACACATGCAGTATAATGCCCAATTATATGAAAAACAAACAAAACAAAATAAATTAGAAACACTTTTTTTTCAATCTTGAGGCAATTTAGGATTTGTGTAGCGGGCCGATGTGTTGTTAGAGCTACAGTATGGTTGGAAGCGTTTGCACTAAATTCTCGAACAGTAACTAAACACTAATTTCACTCCATGTACATACTAGTGGTTCTGTACGTGCACATCCCTGGGTGCACAGTCCGGCTAATGGCAGTCCTTCAGCTTTTACACATCAGTGGGTTTTTACACGAGAAATGAGAGAACGCGGCTGAAAAACATGGCAACGGGTGGCTGTTTGGCGACATTTCAACACTAGAAGGAAACACAAATGTTCATATAAAGCAACACACTCCAGCTGTTATAGCTCTGTCAACAGATATTCCCAAACAAAAATGATGGAGGAGGACAAGTAAAACAAAGGGAGTTCTGCTAATGCAATGTTTTGACTACTATTTTCACTGGATTCTGTTGCCAGAAAAGTATAAAAATGCACGTTTTAGTCCCTCTGGATCGGCACGACAGGACTTTGTGCAGCACGGAAGCATGTATGTGGTTCCGAAATGTGAAGATTAAATATCCTAAATGTATGAAAATGTCTACAGCTGCACAGATGTGGCTTTGGTATCTATAGCACTGGTCAGCCTTGGACCAAAATGTACAACAATATAGTAGGAAGTGTTATGATATGAGTGTTTTTTTAACCCATAAAGACCCAAACATCCACCTTTGACCAAAAACATCTACTGATCTAAACTGTTTAATACCTGTTGATGCACTAATCCTATCAATATATGCAAATAATTAGTGTAAAATACCATTTTTCATCTTTTCATGGTCATTGATATGATCCATTTGGATGTTCAGAGGCTCTATAGTTACCATGGAAACACCGTCATCCTCTACAACACTAATTCACCAGTAAAACCCATGGAGTTGAATCAATCACAGTAGATGGAGACACTTGGTTTATGTTCGGTTAATTATATAATTTACTGATACAGTAACATTTTCTTGAGTTTTCTCTGTTTTTGGTGCAATCACCCTCAACATTATTCAGAGCTTTTACTGATCATCTATATGATCAGTAAATTATATAATGGAAATCTCATATTTTGACTGAAAAAAAAAAGAAAACTCCAGAGGATAATATTACTATAAATGGTAATAAAGACAAATAGAAAGGAAAAATTAATTAGAGCAGATGCAAAAGTAGCACTGGGTCTTTATGGGTTAATGCTGACACACTACACACAGCATCTAGCATGACTGGACAAAAGCAATATCAGAAAATAAATACAACAGGGCACAAATACTCTCAAGTCTTGAAATGTTAAGAGGTATAGTTATAGTATTATCAGCCAAATGGAAATACTTGAAAGTATCAATCATCTGCAGAGTGGCTCTTTTCAACATGTGTGAAAGGTACAATATATCTTATGATAGCCTAGATATAAATTTTGCATTGGACACTGAATATCACATCTAATTGTGACAAAATCAGGCTCATTTTAAATCTAAAGTCAGATTTTCTCTTGTACATCAGAATTTTGAATGATGTAAACAAGTAAAAATTCCACAGATTTTCCACTCCCTTATTACCGTAAGTATATATTCACCATATGAAGATACAGTGAGCCAGGTTGGTTAAATGTACTTAAAATGAAATGAGGGATAAAACTAAGTATCAGAGCCAAACATCTTGGATCAGAATTGTTTTAAAAAATTGCTTTTGTAGTTGTGATTGTTAGTTTCCTGCTGTAGGAGCCAATAGTAATGTCCATCATGTGTGGGTTGAAGCCCCTTGGTACCTGGTTTCTATTTTAGAAATATCTGCATGAAGTCATCTAAATTAGGTGCACAAAAAGCTGTGAGTGGAGAAAATTCATTGAAAGTGATATTCTGCAATATGTGTTTGTATCTGTTTTTATCATGTCCTCATTTAGTTGGTCATAATTTCTTTCTCTATGGTTGAACAGAAAATGCTGCAATAGTGAATCCCAGTCTATTAATTCTAGAGCTGAGATTACAGGTTCACCATGATTTCTCCAGTTCAGCTTCAGCTTTGCATCAGTTAAGCCTCAACCAAGCTGTTCTTTCAGGTGTTGAAAGTATCTGAATTTTGATGATCTAGAATTTGTCGCCAAAACCACTGGTGTGATGTTGTTAATGGCTTGTGCATAACCCAAAATCCTGATGTGTTGGAGAATTTCTGATGTCTATTTGTAGAAAAGTACCTAATTTTACATTAATCAAGTATTTTTGTAGTTGTAGTTTGTTAGTATGGAATCAAATGTACGTTGTTTTTGTACAGGGATGATAAATTCTATAATTCTACTTCCAATTGCCTAATTACATCATTTATTTTACAACTAAAAGGTTAAGTATAATGGAATAAAAATTGTTTTCTCTGAAATGTAATGGAGTAAAGTACAAGTACAGCAACTTTATACTGAATTAATGAACTGCAGGAAATATAAGTGACATTCTATCACTAGAACCAGGAGAATTAATTCTCCTATCATAGTATTATTAGGAATTTTACTCTATCATTTAGCAAGAGTGTGTATTTTAGTTCTGATCTGTTTGGGCAAAAGCAGATATATATGATTAATTTCTGTTTAAAGGGCCATCAGACCAAGAATGATACCTATAGAACATTTTTTATTTGAACTCAGTGATGATCGATGCTGTTGGATCACTTTCACACTCATTTGATTAAATCTCTTTACAGGATGTCATGATCAACATGTCCAAGTAGCTGCATGGCACTGGTTTAGCTTTTATGTGTTCATTGCTAGTGAAGAAACAATCCCGAAAATAACTAAATAATAAGGCAGTGTGTTAGTACGCATTTACTGTGTGGATTATATTGTTTTTTTATGGGTTTTTTTTGTGAATATTCTGAAAAAAACATCAAATTTATATGTTGAAATATTTAATGTGGGAAAGTTGATTAAATAACTTAATTTTTGGCCTTATTACAGTGATGGGTTTGTGGATAAAGGTCGGTAAGTCATCAGTATTTATTTGGGGCTTTGACAGAACTAGAGCTGCTATTTACAGAACGTTCTTGGTGTGGACGGCACAAACCTTAATACGAAGAAATTTAATCCATATTTTTACTGGTATAAAGACAGAAGCTGGAGGTTTGATCAGTGGTTACCGTTTTTCATGTTGTTCCTAACACGCCAAAATCTAAAATAGGAAAAGAGGAGCTAAAATTACACTTGTACATTCTTCAATTTTTAGAATTCATGTGCAAAATAAACGGCCACATCTACAGCTGAATTTAGCAGGTGATTCCAATATATCACTTCCTGTCACATGCTTGTACAAACAGAACCTTGTAACATTCTGGCTGTGGTATTTTGTATATGCTGAACCAGGTCTGCGATGGGAAACACGGACTAAACACAAATACAATGTACGTGTCTCAAACTTTCTTTTTTTTCGTGTTTATACATTTCTGGCCCGACCGCGTTTGTTTTACTGCTGACTTTGCCTTTCAGGACTGTAACGCAAAACAGCTGAAAAATACATCTTATCATAGCAAAATCGTTTCACATAGTTATAAAAGAGTGGTCGAAGATGAACACCTGAGGGAAAAACAGAACCATGTGATAAACTGAAGCGATGTCAGCGCGATGGAAGCTTCAGAGAGAAGAAACGAATATTAAAACACATCAACAATCAAACCAAATAACATGGAAAGACGGGAATCTGGAGAAAATAGTCAGACAAGCTACTGTATTATATAAAAATAACGCTTTACTGCTAATACTTCTATGTTGTTTTTTTTTTCAATTTTGATGCTGTTATAGCAGCATTTTAAAAGCAATTTTCATTTTAGTTCATTTTAATCCCTGCTCTATAATGAGATGGAGCTGAAATTAGCAGATAAAACATACAGAATAAAATATCCCAGATATATCCTTGAATATATGAGGATATTATTATGTGTAATTGCCACTGTACAGCATTATGAGCGGTTTATATACTGGATATTGCCAAAGTAACCAGAATATATGGCTCTAAATTTAATTATAACAATACTGATAATTCAATTTGGTTACGAGCTACAGTACATACAACCGTTATTTTACCTTTTAAGCATCTGGAAGGTGTTGACTGCTTTTCTATATGAGTGATAAACAGATTGCAGCTTGAGCATGCAGCCCTTTTTCTAAAACCGTTTGACTTTAGGTCCGAACTAACAAACAAACAAATAGTACTGTGCAGGACAGAGCGCATGCAAACCCTTTACAGTTATAGTTCAGATCATTTTGTGCAGCGTGGAGGGTTTTAAGTGTCATCTTTAGGTTACAGAGTTTAAGATGAATTCTCCCTTTTCTAGCCCTTTAAATCTCATAAGAGACGAACAAGAATCTGTGACATATCCAATGATCCTAAAACAATCCACCAAATCTGGAAGCAATTGTTTCGTTCTTTTTCTTTTCTTTTTTTTTTTGAACTGCTGCACTGTTGACAGTCCCTTTGCGCCGAAAGCTAAAAAGGTTGAACGTCTGACGCGAGATGAGAGCTGATATTCTTCATCCTTTCCAGCTTCCTCTCTTCTTAAGCCAGCGAGTTCCAGAACGATGATGTGACAAAGGAAATGCCACCTTAAGCACCGCTCAGCACCTTTACAAATCAGAGCGCTGGTGAGTTCTCTTCGAAGCTTTTCTGGAACAGCAGCGACTCTCGGCTGGAGCAGAAATTACAGTGTAGCTGCTGCTGACATGAATCTGCAGAGGGAGATCCAGACCTTCTCGACGCAGTAACTCAGTCTGACAGGAGGTCTTTTTCGCTGCGGCATCCAGATGCAGCTGGACGTTTATCAGACCGGCTCTCGTCTGTGCACAGATTGTAGATCTACTGAAGCTTGTCTTGATTTGTGGCTTTTATGGCTCAGTTGGGCTGACGCCTGAGATGCACTCTGAAATTAAGCTATTGCATTACACGTGTTATATTGTTCTTTATAAATGACCCCGGATGAAACCTTGTGCTAAATGCCATATAATCATATTCCACTATATACACGAGTAGCTATATTTGGAACATTGTAGTGTAAGTGAGCTGTTTTTCTACTGTTATTGAAGGAGCTGTGGTTGTGTCCAGTGTATGAAAAGAGCGGAGGCAGATAAATTGTTGGGTTGTTGAAAAGTTACCTTGAAGAGTTCATTGTTACTTCAACTGGAGCCTTTAATAAAACAGGAAAAGGCATGAGATGATGATTTTGTGTAGTAAAAGGCTTGAATAAAACATCTATTATGATTTGTCTCTCATATATTTTAAAGGATTGACTCCAAAATCATCTAAAAATAAGGATCTTTTTTACATTCTTCATTGCTGGGTCTTGAATAAGTCCATGTAGAGACAACAATGTGGCTGAGGAAGAGCTGTGTGATCCCATATTCCTCTATATCCTGTAAATCCTCGTGTGGTTTTCCTTTTGATGTATGCACAGGAGCATGTTCAGGTAAATTAAACGTGCCTTGCTGCTAACACTGGTAGTGAATGTGCTGGTGCTGGTGCACTTTGCCGTCCACATGTGAATGCGTGTGTGTGTGTATATCCGTGTAGATCTTCGGGTAGACCTTGGGAGCCAGTCCTGCGCCTCCCTGCGCCAGGAGCAGCTGCTGATGGGCGATGTAGTCCTCGTAAGACAGACACTCTTTATCCCCGTTGGCCTGTTGAGGAGCAGGCAGAGTTGGACACGCTCTGTCGTGACCGGCCACGGGCAGACGCTGAGCCGCAGGAAGAGGAGACGAGGGAGACGATGAAGATGAGCAGGTGCGTTTTGACTGGCAGAACCACAGGAGGGCGGTGCCTAGGATGAAGGCGACACCGGCTGGAATCCCGATGATGACGGGCCAGGGGAGGCTCGGGGAGGTGGCGGTGGGGACAGGGTTGATATGAGGCTTCAGATCTGACAGACAGAATATTCAGAAAATTAATAAATACACTGGTATGAAAATGATAATGATGCTGATTAGAGCTGCACAATGTTTGTTTGAGCATCGCCATCGCATTGTACCTGTGCACAATAGTCATATCGCAGGTCCTGCAATTTGCTTCCTACATTCTCATCTAATTTCAAGGGTACCTGACACACCCTGCACACAGCAATCCACCAATCACAATCGTTCTGAATTGTTTGTTGAAGCAGACCACGCCCCTGTATGTGTATTTATTGTGACCTCTGACCCCATGACAAGAAACAGCACAAATGATTAGAAACATCTGACATGTGTTGAATGAATCCTGGTATAAAGCATCAGAAAATGTATGCCATAAATCTATTATATTGTATTGTCTGAACAAAAGGGTTAAAGACATGTTAAGTGCAAAGGGAGGTCACACTAAATATGACCACTTTGTTAGCAGTTTTTACCCTGTTCCTGTTGTACATACTTCACATATACACTGCCCGGCCAAATAAAAAGTCACACATGCAAAATTTGACGTTACCACCTTTTGTTTTGATTTCAGGAGACATTCACTGTAACATCTAATTTTGCCACATAATGCTTATGTAGTGTCACAATAAGGTTCATAATATATATATTTTTTTCATCCAAAGTTGTATTCATTTTTTATTTTTGATGATGGAGAATTGGACCACTGCACCAAGTCTTCATCACATTCCAAATTAAAGTCTGGATTTTATGGAGGCTAATCCATGTGTGAAAATGATGTCTAATTCTCCCTGAACCATTCTGTCACAAACCTGATGATCCTAATCAGTCCTGGCATTGACCAATCTTTTTGACATTAGAGACATGAGAGGACACTTACTGCATCATACTTCAATAATCTGTTCCAACTGAAACATTATTAACCACTGCAGTACTTACCCATGGAAGGATCTAAACTATTGTCTGAGTTAAATCCAGGTAGTTACTTTTTTGTCTGGGTTGTTTATTTAACTTTAACTGATGCAATAAGTGTCCTCTCATGTCTCTAATGTAAAAAAGATTGGACAATTCCAGGATTGATCCAGATCATCAGGTTTGTGACAGAATGGTTCAGGGAGAATTAGACATCATTTTCAAACATGGATTATCCTCCATAAAATCCAGACTTTAATTTGCAATGTGATGTAGACTTGTTGCAGCGGTCCGATTCTCCATCATCAAAAATGAAAAATTGATGCAACTATGGATGAAAAAAATATTATGAACCTTATTGTGACACTGCGTAAGCATTATGTAGCAAAAAAAAAAAAAAATGTCACAGTGAATGTCTCCTGGAATCAAAACCAAAGGTGATGCTGTCAAATTTTGTATGTGCGACTTTTTATTTGGCCGGGCAGTGTATCAGATTGAATCTAAACACAGAGACAAATACATATGTGTGATCATTAGAACTTTGCTAAACCAAAAAACTGAATCTTGGACTAAGAGTTTTGCACAGTGCTGTATATATCTTTCTTTCAGTTTTTGTGTGTTTTTTAAGTTTTGTTCTCGTTCCTCTGACCTGGTAGAACTGTCAGGTAGGCGCTCCTAAAGCTGTATCCCATGGTGTTCGCTCCCAGACAGATGTACATCCCAGCATCCTCCTCTTTGGCTCTGGTTATGAGCAGTTTGTTCAAGTAGGAACCGTCTGGCCGTGACCACACCTCCCCGGTGGGCAGAACCACAAAGCGGTGGTCTCCAACCTGGAAACACAACCAGACACACAGCCCAGAGGTTGTAGGTTAGAGGTGGATGATTTCATGGGCTTGTGGTTCGAACAGTGTGTGGTTCCTACCTCTATAGTGGAATTGAATTTGTTCTCGTCGCCGGGTTCGACTCTTTTCAGCCACTGGATGACAGGTTTGACGTCACTACGGACTTTACACTGGAAAGACGTGGTTCCGCCGTAGTCCACGGTGGTGTTGACGGGATGAGTACCAGTGAGGATAGGTTTACAGTAGGTACGCTCTGCAGACAACAACACAGACACGTTTAACTCAATTTTATTTATAAAGCACTTTGAAACAACACAGTTGGGGAAAGTGCTAATCAATAAAACACATAAAAACAATAAAAACAAAGTAAAACTTGTCACACCGAGTTCAAAGCCAAAGCGAAAACATATGCTTTTGTTTGTTTAGACCTTTATCAGTCCTGAGTCTGATGTATCAAACTACTTTTACTCAGGTACTAATTACATCAGTATTTGCATTTTCACAGTGGCGGTGCTTCCTACAGGCAATATGGGCGGTTGCCTAGCAAATATGCAGCAAGGAAAGCCAGAAGGATTGCACTGTAATTGCAAGTGTTGTGTTATCATACAATGTAACATGTAGAAAAGTAAAAAACAGAAAGTAGAAATCTTTACTTGAGGTGAATTTACACCTCAATTTTTTGTTTATTTTGTATGACATATTTTGATTATTTAACCTGTGATATAGATCACATTTTGCATTATGTAATTTTGCACACAATATTGTATTATTTATGATTAGTTTTCTAATTTTATGATCAGAGTGTGCATTTTTTCTCAGCTCCTGTTGTGTTTTTAATGAAGATGTTGCACTACTCTACTGTAAAAAAAAAAAAAAAAAAAGTGAAGAAGTTAATTTATTGTTATGTTTTTTTTTTATTATATTTTATTATTATTTTGTTTGGAAGAAATTTGCACATATTGTTCCAATGTTTATTATTTTTTGTTTACATAAATGTGCAGTTCTTCTGACAAGAGCACTTTTTTGTATGTTTGGGTTTTTTGGGGGGGAAGAGAGGGCGTCGCTGGTAAACCTTGCCTAGAGCGCCAAATGGTCTAAGACTGCCACTGCGTTTTCTGAAGCTTAAATTTCTACTCCACCACATTTATATGACAGTTTTAGTTACTAGATACACATTCATATCAAATAAATGTTTTGTGTAATATTAAAATTCAACTATTAGGTAGTAAATACAGAAAGACAAATTAATAAATGTTTCTCCAACAATCAGTATAAGCTCGATGATGTTTTGGAGAAAAATTCAGGATGCTCAAAGCAATACAGCATGGATAATCAGTGAAAAAGTTACATTAAATACTTCAGAGGAGTGAAACATGATGACACAGATGACATAAATTAAAGTGTATTGTAATATTCTTCTTTTAATTGTTGTAAGTATTAAGTAGGAACCCTTTACATCAGAACAGGGGAATAATGTCAGGAAATCCGAGTAAGAACAGACTTTTCATATCACATAGACATGAGAGGTTAATGTCCAAATCACTGGTGGTCCATGAGTTATCGTCTTGTATAAATAAGGTTTAATAATAACTATTGGAGCCTACTTAAGCTGATACCTCTGGACCAGAACACACTTATGGGGGTTAATTTCCAAATCACCACAGGAAATTGGGCTAGTGACTTATGTGGGAGTATGCAGGTGAAAAGTCATGATGTTTTTACTTAAGTGGATGTCAATTTCAGAGATACATAATGTATTTTTAACATGCAAATTTGGGGGGGTGGAATGGCTGATTAATCTGTATTTTCTGCTCAAAACTTTCTTCCTCTATACACCTTTAAGTCGACTTGCAGTAGTGATGCTTAAGAGGATGAGTTTACTGTTTATTTTAATGTACATACATATTTAAATGCACGTCTTAAACATGATTTTAATCCAAGGTCTAGTAATAAGTGCAGTTATCATATAAACATTCCCGTCGTCCTGTATTTCAGATTCATTATTCATGAATAATCCCGTTTTAGAAGAGCTGTGGTGGATTTGTACGCTGGTTTTATCCAGTTTCCGACCGATGAATGACTGACAGCCGAGTGAATGTCTACTGATAGAGACTCGCTTCCTTTCTGTCTTTGTTAGTGAGGGAATGCAAGCGTCTTTCAGGAAAATCTACAGCTGTAGTTTAATGTAAAACAGATGTCGGTGAATAAAGTAAAAGGAGCTGAGTCCGAGGCTCTCAACACGGCCATCACGCTCTGCAACCCCAAGTTCAAGAAACGCTCACTTCCAGCGCCAATGCTCTACCAGCAGCTCAGCAATAAATCACACTACGTCAAAACAGATTTTGCAGCCTTCCAATACGACCTAGTAAATCAGAAAGACACTCACAACTCATCATGATACACGTTCTGCTGCAAACGGTGAAGCTACACCTTTTCTATAGTAAAACCACAATGGGCTCCACAACAAAAGCTCAAACATTCCTCCATCGCTTGACTGATGTTTACTGTCAAACCAGTGGTTATCAATAAACGTCCATGACTTAAACAACTATATTTAGACTCACAGTTCATCCTTAGTAGGTCTGTTTATCCAGAGAACTTCTAGACAGAGGTCGACTGTAGTGGATTCTAACAGACTGATGTAATGAAAACGCAGATTAATCAACAGATGTTAAAGAATCCTGGTCAAAAATCAGACTACTTTCAAACTAGAACTGTTTAAAGTGTATCTGCACTGGTCATGCTTAACATTAATTGTGCTTTGTGTATCTATATTTTAAAAGCCAAGTGGCCTCTGTGCATGTATGTGTGTCTGCTTTATAACTAAAAAAAACGGAGAGAGCTAGCCTTTGCCTTTTGGAGTACTAATATATTTGTGGTCAGGATCAGTCAGGCGAAAACTGCTTATTGCTACAACCAATACTTTTTGAGTTATTAGGTTTTTTTTGCAT
This sequence comes from Fowleria isostigma, assembly GCA_029814645.1. Lineage (NCBI taxonomy): Eukaryota > Metazoa > Chordata > Actinopteri > Kurtiformes > Apogonidae > Fowleria > Fowleria isostigma. Next base: position 5,718,227 of record JAPTGZ010000002.1, on the reverse strand, counting down.
AACAACACGATACACCAAACCCTATACCATACGCATACATGGGGAACAGAATGCTGACAGATGATTGGCTGAAATCGCCCCCACTCTAACTTGGAGGAGTGGGTTCTATGTTACAAAACCTACACACAACTCTTCATAACTCTTACATTTCTGTGACTTAATCGACAATTTAAACATCAAAATGTTGGAAAAATTCTTTTCTTTCAAAGACTATTTACATTTTAACCTTCAAACATTTTGTTTTTGATCTACAGGCCTCGAAGTGCACAGAATGCTGATTTTTCTCTCATTTACTCTGTTATATTTCTGTCACTAACATATTTGACTAACTTGACATTCCCACAATCACTGCTTATTCAGTTCTGACTTTTTTCCATAAATACATTCAGAAGACTCTCTTCACCTTTAAGAGTTTTGGAGATTGGATGTATGGTTTTGGATTGACATCGGTTTGATTGACAGGTGGTTTCTCAGTGAATTTAACAGACACTCACATTTCCTCCATAAGGAGCTATGTTACAAACTTCACTAATCTGTATAACTCTCACATTTATGGGATTTAATTAAGAAATTATGTAAGAAAATGTTGGACAAAGTAATTTCTTTCAAGGATTATTCATATTTTAAACTTCAAACATAAAATTTTTTGACCAACAGACCTGTAAGTGTACACATTCAGTAATGTGAATGTGATGAAGTCATACATAATAATAATAACAGTAATGATGTAAAGCCCTTTAAACAAATATATAAGATAACTATGAATAAACAACTATCATCACTGACAACAACAAACTCAACAAGTTCACTTTTACTACAGTTATGACCCACTTCTAAAAATAAAATCAGTTTCTCATTTTATCAACTCGACTGCTTCCAGAACCCATGGATTCCTCACGAACCAACGCGTGAGTGACTTATAAGCAGTATTGGGAGTAATGAATTACAAAAGTAATGTATTACAGTAACAGATTGCTTTTTTGCTGTAATGCAGTAGTGTAGGCATTTCTAATAAATTTTCTGTAATATTTTGCTCGGTACATGTTCAATAGCGCTTCAGTTACAGCACATTTTTCACTCATAATTTAATTGCTCAAATGAAAAAACAAGTAACAAAAAACAGTCGGACTGCGAGATCTTAAGGAATCAAAAATGCATCAGGAAAGTTCTATTTTCTGTTGGTGTTCAGCCAATTTGTGAAGACGACAGAGGACAGTACATTGGCGGCATGGACGTACGCTGATTATCATGGATGAATATAGTTAAAGGTATATTTGAGGTGGAAAAGAATTAGATATAAAGTGGCAGACTTTAACAAAAAGTAGTAATACATTACATACAGATGACAAAAAACAGAGACAGACGGATGACTCCACCTTTATGAGACTTTCTTAAAATTACATGATATTTTACTGTTGCTTTCTAAGTTTATGTGGCACCCTGCTATTTTTGCCTGTAAAAATTTTAAAGTCATAATAAAAAGGGTTAAAAAAAAAAAGTAAATCCATGTGACAAATAAATAAATGTCACGCTCAATTTACTGAACATTTAATTGTGATGTAAACTAAAGGAAACAAACTTCAAGTGTACCTGCTTAAAAAAGCTAACAACTTCTGAATAATATTATTACAGGAGATTCACACTCCACAAAAGAAACCCCCAACAGACAAAACATCATTTTTATATTCAGGAAAACTTCTTTGTGGACAGGATGAGTGAAATCAAAGACTGATTGCTGGCAGTTGACTGCACCAGCAAATCATTAAAATGGATGAAAAGCTAAGTGGTGTTTTTGGTCATATGATCTTAAAGGATCTGAATAATCACGCTATTATGAGTCACAATGGAATAAAAAAACACATCCAAACCTATTATTTAGTCCGCTGGGCCTTTGAGTCAAACACTACAGAACACAGCATAATGTATGTTATTGTTTGGCTCAGGGGCATTTTTATTGGGATATGATATACCACTAAGGTGCTCTGAAATTCACATAGAGCAATTAAAAGAATGTGAATTTACAAGTGTCACAACATAAACTGACCACATGCATCCATATTTTACATACATTAAAGTCTTCATGAGAATGGTTTTATGATACCACTTAAAAGTTGAGCGGAAAAGAGCAGAAAACATTTAATACACAGCTATTCTTTTATTGATAGAGTAGTTTCTGTTCGAGCTCATACACTTTTTTTTGGTCTGTGACAAAACAGAAAAGACATTCTAAAACACTATAGAAATCATTCATTAATTGATAAATAATTTCTATTGCAGCCAGAGGGGTTTCTGTTACAAGAATCTATAATCAACGTACGCTTCAGAAAACTTAAGGTGTTTTTATTTAAGATCTGTTAACTTTCTGTCTGTAAAATTATCTTTTTAACTATCAAATATGTGAGTAAATGAAGGATCATTCAGATGAGATCAAAAAAGGACTTGTCTCTTTCTATTAACATGTACAATATTTTTTTTTTCTGAATTAAGGTCCTAAGGGGCAGGACTTGAACTCTCTATGGTTTGTTCCTGCCACACCTGCAATGCATTATGGGATATTCATACTGTCAAAATGTCCAGAGCTCTTACACTGTAATATAGACAGTCTGCAATTCACATGCTATTGGTTTCATATGATATATACGAACGAGGATTAGGGCAACTGGGGGGAAAAATTAAGGTCCAATATATATTTTTTCATTATTATTCTGAGAAAAAAGCCAGAATTCTGAGGTTAAAGTTGTATTTCTGACAAAAAAGTCAGAATTCTGACTTAAATCTCAAAATATATTGGACTTTTTCCCAGTGGTCCTAATCCTCTTGTAGATTTAATTAACAAATCTCTGAAATAAATACTAAAACTCAAATGATTAGCATGTAATATATAAGATTTCAGATGAACCAAATGTGTATCTGTTTACAGCACAAGACACCCTCAGAGTTTATAAACGAAAACAACAGTCAAGAGGTACTTTCCATCTATTTTCAGCAGGTTAAAAGTTAAAACCTCAGGCTACATGACAACTCATGCATTTAAAAGCAAAACCATACCAGGGTAGACATAGTTTGAAAACATACAAAGTTCATTCACTTGCTGCTTATGACCCAGTTTCTATTCTAATCAAATAGCATGAGGTGTAATTTTAGAATAACATTTGTAAAGTCAAATAATAGTATTATTATTCCTCCCTGCCTGGGCATTTTCTGATATTTACTGTGAGTGAAAGTTTTGTTAAATATAGTATTGGTTCCATCAGGTCCAGCAAGATCTCCTGTTCTCACCTAAATAATCAGAATCACTGACCTACATTTAGACCCTAGATTTTATATTTGTCCAATAAAGATGCATTATTCCAAATAGTCTATTTTTCTTTTATGGTTATTCTATTCTTTATGTGGCATCTTTCCTTTTTACTTCTGCCAAGGAGGTTATGTTTTTGCTGGTGTTTGTCTGTTAGCAACTTTGCGCAAAAACTGTTGGACAGATTTAGATGAAATTTTCAGGAGATGATGGAAATGACACAAGGAAAAATTGCTTAGATTTTGGGAGTGATTCTGACATTTTACTCCTCTAAATGCACTAATTCGGTTTGAATGGTGCTAGTTACTGTCTCTCCTCTTCTCTATGTGGGTGTGGGCGGGGCAACCTGCGCTTCACTGAGCTGTGTGTGTGTGTGTGTGTGTGTGTGTGTGCGTGCGTGTGTGTTTGGCAGGGGAAGGGGCCAGGTACCGGGATAGTGCGCTCCGTGCAGTTTGTCTGTCTGTTAACAAGTTTAAGCCAAAACTGCTGAACTGTATCATGCGTGGCGGAGGTCTGCGCTCTTTGAGTGCTTTTCTAGTTGTCACTGCTTCCTGTAGTATATGTGTATGTTAGAGCGTTTGTCCAATCATATTTCACCATTGTGTGTTGCCGGGTAAAATAAATCAGCCTCGAGGCTCAGAATCATCAGTTACGCCTCAGAGTGAAAAACAAATGAAAGTAGCGTGATGACCTGTGGGGAACCATGGGTTGTAGATATGGTCGTTTTTATGCTAGGGAGACCTGACTTTTGGGAAAAGATGTTAGTCTATATTTTATAAGTACTGACTTAAAAATTGTTTGGTAAAAATCATTCTTTAAAATTTAAACAATAATTAATATACTAATAAATATACAGATTTTTATTTTTTTTTGCCACTTATAGGTAAGTAACCAAATATGGTAACTTCATTGACCTTGATTTTCTACATAACAAGAAACATTTTTGAAAACTTTCACTAAAGTATTCTGTGTTTATTGTGAGTGTCCTATAAAAAGTTAAATGGTGGATCAAATTGGGTAGAAACCCATTGAAAGCCTGGACAGGACACGTCAACTCACGTATGACTTCAACTTTGTAGGTGGCGTTGATCTCTCCTGCTCGGTTGGAGACGTGGCAGGTGTACTTCCCGCTGTGTTCTGGCGTCAGGTTCTTCAGACTCAGAGTCCACTTCTTTTTCTTGGCCTCCCCTCCTCCTCCTCCTCCTCCTCCTCCCCCTCCTGCTGCTCCTCCATCCTCGTCCACCAACGGTCTGCTGTCTTTCAACCAGACGATGTCGGGGCGAGGGTTACCGCTCGCTGTGCACTTCAGGCGGACAGAGCTGCCCTCGGGCCGAGCAATGACACGCCTCCTCATCTTGGCGGGTTGAGTAAAGCGTGGACGTACTGCGAGAAGAAGCAGAACATAAAACATTATCAAGACAGCATCTGTATGTGGATATGATTCATGTGTGGGAGCTGGATCCATTTAGGAGTATTTGACATTCTCTTGTCTCATGTTTAATGCCTTTTATGTAGCAATAACACACAAGTTTCAATGGTTTAAACTTTGTTCATTCCTTCTTTTTCAATTTTTTTCTTTCAGATGTTGTTTTATGCACATTCTGAATACTCCTCAATAAAAACCCCAAAAGGATCTACAGTATTATTAAAAAATGCACTCTTGTTAGCCTATTAAAGTCTTTTAAAGTGTGGTGACTGACAGAGAATTCAACAAAAAAACTCAAAGAAACCAATAACACATAATCTTTGTCTCTTTCTCTTTGCTGTAGATGGAAATAAAAGGACAGAAAAAGAGAAAACAGAAGAAGTTATTGGTGGAGATAAACGGTTTGCAGGGCAGTTTTATATTTACAAGCAGTGTTCTGCACTTCGGAGCTGCCGAGGGAGAACAGATTGGTAGAGATCGAGGAATTCATCACAAATTCTTATGTGACACTTTTATTAGACGTAAAGAGCGATCAAAGCCATGTTATCTGAAAAGCCTGCGACACAGAAGGAGGCTTCAGAAATATCTCAAAGAAATAATAAAACATGAAACCCAGAAGGCTTATTTCCAGAAAAGTAAGCATTCAGAAGAAGTGAACACAGCTGGCATTTGCACAAATAGTCCGCTTTAATTCTGACAGTTTGTATTTTGTGTTTCACTTGGATGCAGTTCTTACCACCCGTGGTTGACCTTGCATACAGGAAAATAAACTAATATATATCATTTTATTTTACAGCTAAACTTGTTAAAACAGAAACTTATGTGATAGATGCAATCAATTCATTTCCTGTTTCCTAACTTTCTAAAAAAAAACCAGAGTCCTACAAAAAGTACCACTGACTTTATAGCTTGAAGTTGTCTTTGTACATGCAGACATGCGAAGCGTCTAATGTGGTTATAAATTAATTTTCTGCCCCACAGAGTTTCAGCGCAGGCATGAAACCCTCCATTACACACCATGAAATCGATTCTTTTGAAGTTAATTATAATCGTCGTGTACAGTATTTTCATGCCTCATGTAGAAAAGGCTCCTGTTTTCCAGCCTGGCACGTGCCTCCATGGATCTTTGGGAAACAAACATATTTCACTGATTTTAGAGCATAATATGTTAAAAGCAGAAGTGATTTAAGGTTTTTCTTGAAGTACAAGTACAAAAGTAAAAGCTCTGACAAGAGTTAAATATGGAGTATTTCTATGTTTTTAACTCATAACTCTTACATTCACATTACTGCACCTTAGTCACTTCACACCTGTTTGTATATAGTGCAATTTTTTGTCCATTCCCTGTGGATTTGTACATATGCATGCATTTTTTTCAGATTTATTAGTATATTCTATTTATATTATTTATTGCTATTATCACTTCACACCTTCCTTTTTTTTCTTTGTGCTACTGTTTTTTCAAGAGTGTTTTTGTATGCAACTGAGCTATTGTGACCAAATAATTTCCTTTGTGGATCAGTAAAGTTTGTCTTGGTCTTTTGCTGGCTGTGCAGAACTACTGATCTCCTGATCTCTGACTCTTATTTATAATTATTATTATTATAACACTTTTGATGAAGGTCAAGTCTCTATATATCTTTATATGTCTTCCTCAGTGACTCATCATTCAAATCACAAATACACAGTTCAGAGCTGTGATATAGTCTGAAATCTCTGTACTACAGTAATTGTTGGCATTTCCCTTTAGAAAGTGAAACTAAAAATGCTTTACTAATTCCTCTAAGTGGGCGGCACAGTGGTGCAGTGGTTAGCACTCGTGCCTCACAGCAAGAAGGTCCTGGGTTCGATTCTAGCACCTGGTGGGACCTTTCTGTGTGGAGTTTGCATGCCCCATCCCTGTCTGTGTGGGTTTTCTCCGGGCACTCCGGTTTCCTCCCACCATCCAAAGACATGCACTGATAGGTTGATTGGTTAATCTAATTTGTCCATAGGTGTGAATGTGAGAGTGGTTGTTTGTCTCTATATGTCATCCCTGTGATGAACTGGCGAAATGTCCAGGGTGTACCC
>JAPTGZ010000002.1:5628596-5639197 GCA_029814645.1 Fowleria isostigma | reverse complement strand
TATCTCATTTTATTTATTATTCATTTTTTGGGGTGGGGATGTCCACATATGAGGTCGCAGGGTCCTAGGAGGTTAAGATGTCCCAACATCATGTCAATTAGGTGCTTCATAATTTCATCGGTGGCTCAGACTCCAAAAGGTCATTTTCATTTAACGCCAGGACCCAAACTTATGGAAATTGTCTCATGAGTACCAGAATGTATTCACTTTTACCACCTCTCATTTCAATTCAGTATCACAGGTCAGAAGTTCATTCACTGATAGGTAAGACAAGATCAAAATCATGTGATAAAACATGACAGTTTTCTCCTTTGCATCATTTTCATCTCATATCTCCTCATGTCTTGAATAACGGATGCCTCTCTTCTGTATTTCACATGGGTTTGGTGAAGTTAACATGCATAAACTCTACATAACATTTTATTATGTTTTACTCCAATTAAAAACAGCTCTGGTGACCCATTTTAGGCGCCGACCCAAAAGGAGGTTTTACATAATCATGATAATCATATCCAGTCACCCGTATAAAAACAGCTGGATGAAACACTGGAAATGTCATATTTCATCATAATTTCCACTTCATTTCCACCTCCTTCAACTCAAGGCTCTTAACATTATCATTAATGTCTTTGTATTGGTTTTGATTCTTATGTTCTGTCAAATACGATTGTGTGGTCTTTGTTTTGAAGCCTAAAAAGTACACGGAAATATTTATTTTTGGGTAAATCTCTTCATTAAGTGAATTGTATGTGCGCAGAGAAACCATTGTTACACAGAAAATGAACAGTAGAAGGCAGTTACTGTTTTTGCATGAGAATTTATCAACTAAAGTTCAAGCATTGGTACAGACTGTATCTCATTGGGAAAACAAGTCAAACTGCACTGCACTAAGAGGGGAAAAACTCTGCCTTTAAAGCTCCTAAAACAGGCCTTAAATCAGATTAATGCACTGAGAAAAAGTGCAGTTTCACAAAGTGTTAGTCACCTCATCTCATGATAACAGGCGTGTTGAGAGATGGAGGCATTTCAGAGGAAGTCAGGATCAAAGTTGAGTTGACCTCTCGTAAAATCTACCCTCCTGACATCTTCAGGTTTTCAGCGACACATGTCTTATTTCAACCGACGTCGTCCCACCAAATGTGAAAAATCATACAGGGATTATTAGCTCAGATAAAGTCCATTATGGCTGAGCTAAACGAATGACATCGACTCAGACATCATGTCGAGACATAAAATCAGGCGTGACCTCGGCCACTCGGTAGCCGGTCTACTGTGAAACCTCACACTAGAAAAACAGACGGAGGGAAAGCCACATGATCGACTGGGAACGGTGGGAGGAAACTGGAGTGTGATGTGGGGAAGGGGGAGGGGGGGTGAAGGAAAGAAGAAATGGAGATGAATAGGAAGAGGAGTAAAAGGATAGGAGGCAAGGAAGGAGGAGGAAGGAGATGATAGGATACAAACAAAAATTCCAGACTTTTTCAAAACTGCAATTTTTTTCTCCAAGATCTTGACTTTACGTACTTTTATACTTGTATTTCTACTATTTTGGTAAGCTTGTACCCATTAGGGTTGCACAATATTTGAAAAAAACTGACATTGCAATTTTTTTATCTCTGCAATATACATTGCGATTTTCCTCTTCGTTTTTGGTAATTTTCCTCTTTGTTTTCAGTGATTCCCTTTTTGTTTTCTGTAAATTTCTTCTTCATTTTCAGTCTTTTTTTTTGTTTTTGGTCATATTTTTCTTTGTTTTTGGTAATTTTCTTTTTGTTTTCTGTGATTTTCTTCTTTTTCAGTCATTTTCTTCTTTGTGTTCAGATATTTTCTTTGTTCTCAGTGATTTTCTTCATTTTCAGTCATTTTTGGGGGGTGTTTCTTCTTTGTTTTCAGGGATTTTCTTTTTTATCAGTCATTTTCTTCTTTGCTTTTGATGATTTTCTTCATTTTTGGTGGTTTTCTTCTCCATTTTCTGTGATTTTCTCTTGCTCACTGCTCATTTTTCAATGTTGCTACCAGCAACTCATTCCATGTGCAGCTTCAGCAAACTGAACTATTGTGATTAGTGGATGGCTGTGCACATGTGTGTCAGGTACCCTTGAAATTAGATAAAAACAAGTTGAGTTTATTTGATTCCTACATTGCAGAATCTGCGATGTGATGTATACACGTACATTGTGATGACGATGCTCAAACGATATATTTTGCAGCTCTAGTACCCATTGTGTTTAGTAGAAAAAGTTCATTTTAATAAATGTATAATAAATACATAATTCAGAGCAAATCAAGTTTTACTGACAGAAATGTTTTCAAAACATATGAAAATCACAAAAGTTTATGATATCACACAAATAAATTTCACTGGAATCATTCCAGAGTGAACCACTTAGTGAAATCACATCAGGTTTTTTATATGCTTTACTCATGTATTTCTTATGTTACAAGATGCCTTTGAATGTACTCTAAAATTTGATTATGAGAGATCATTTTTTTCCATACTTTATGAAGACTTTCAAACAAAATTCCAGACTTTTCAAGGTCTAGAAAACCGTGTTTCAGGATTCAATACTTTAAGACTTTCAAGACCTGCAGAAGCACCCTGAGAGGAGAGGGGGGATTGAGTGTAGTGAGGAGGGGTGGGATTTAAGGGAGTAAATCTGAGGGGATGAAAGATGGAAAGCAGAGAGGTTCAGTTCAGACGATCGTGTACAACTGTCTGGCTTCTTATTCCTCCTTTTTGGGATAAAACAACATCTTCCTTATATACTGCTGGCAAAGTACTTCCCAGCCCACCATGACGAGAACAAAATGTCCTCATCAGGGGTTCATTAGACTAAGGTCATGGACAGATAAAACACTCACAAAGCAGAAGATACTTTTCAACAGTGAAAGAAGATAAAAACATCACAGCTATTGAGTCTAAACGGACAAAGACGAAAAACTCACCCCGAGATGTTTCAAGGCCTCTACTCTATGGGTCATGTGATACTGAAGCATGCGTTATTGAGAAATAATGTGAGATAATGGTGCAAATAAATCATAGAATAAATGTAATGCTATTAAATCACAGTCTGAATGTGGCTTTCTGTGTTTTCACGGTGAAGAAAGAGGGAAAAAAGCAGTCGTCATGGTGGATTATGGTGAGATGACCATATATCTTTTGTGGCAGAATCATAATCTATGATCTAAATCACAAATGTCTCATCTCATATGAAATATATGCCTGGGAACACTGTCAATGTGATCTTTATTTGACTAAAATTTTATTTGGAGTAAGTATGAAAGCTCTCACCAGGAACTGATTTAATGTGGACACCCCAAAACCAGGCTGGAAAGTGTTGGGTACTTTTGTTGCAGAGAAGTTGACGTATGTTGAGAACCAAAGAGGATACTTGCACCAAAAACTGGGAAAAGCGGGATACTCATGTGACAAGTAATACTGAGACCATTATATTGGAACTACAAACTACACCAAAATGCATTACCTGAATTCCAACTGGTTATGTTGCATTTGTCTATTCAAGATGTTTTGTGAAAATTTAATAAAACTTTAAGTGTGAAGAAGTGTGTGGATGCAATGAATGCAAGATGCTTTTTATTAGATTATTTTGACAATATTTTAAGTTAACACTAGTCTGGATTTTCTGGATACCTCTGTCAAACTGCAGTGTTTTACTGACTGTAAATATGGATGAAAAGGGTTTGAAACCCTCTTTATTTGTGAATATCAGAAGCAATTTTCATCCTTCTATTTTCCTTCAAAAAGCAATCAAAACATGAACATAACTTTCCCCACACTTGAAAACCCTCGGCCTTCAGTCCACACAAACGGACGGACATACGGACAAACATTTAACTGATGACAATATCGTATGCCAAGGGTAAAAACTGTACATGGTACAATATCATAAAACAACGACTATAACAAACAGCACTTATGAACAAGTCAACATACAATATTTGTTAAAATATATTTTACAAAAAGGAAAAGATTACATATAGTGAACTGCCACTGATATGCAATTACTGGTGGAACATATTCACCATGATTAATTAGAACAGAAGACTCTATTGGAAAAAATCTATACTGCTCAAAAAAATAAAGGGAACACTTAAACAACATATCTTAGAATGAAATACTGCAGTTAAAAATTGTTATTCAATATACGGTAGAGTGTGTTTAGAACAAAATAACATAAAAATGATCAATATATCAGTATATATTGAATAATGATTTTCAACTGCAATATTTCATTAATTGAGATCTAAAATGTGTTGTGTTCCCTTTATTTTGAGCAGTATATAACAATAATAATAACAATAAGAAGAAGGAGGAGAAGGAGAAGAAAAAGTCCAAATTAAGTAAATTTAGAAAGTAATGAGTAAAAATAAGTCAAAATAATCTTCCAGTTAAAGTACTTATTCATTATAATTCCTGATCCTGAACACAAAAGGCCACTGTATGGAAATGTATAAAAAAAACAACCCCTTTCAGGTCGTGTCCTAAGAAAAATGAAAACAAGGACAAAAGGTGGTTCTTATCTCCCTATATTTAAACAAATGGATAAAGATAAAGAAAGAAAAGGGAACAATTGCAAACACCACTTCATATATAAACGTTTGTGTTGAAATTACGGCCCCCTTTTTGTCTGATGCTTATCAGTGAAATTCAGCACCGCCTGGTGCCAGAGCCTGCTGCTTTACCAGATAGGAGATTTTCTCCAAAGGAGTTTTTCTCATCTGAAAACCTGTACGTTTGGCAGTGTTTCCACAGAGTTTAGGGGGTATTTTGGCTCTAGAACAGGGGTGGGCAATTAATATTCTTCTACGGCCACATAAGAAACTTCGACAGTAAGGGCCAGATCAATACAATTGCTGCTCAATATATATCTCTATAAAAACAGTAAATAAAACAATATAATGATAAAATGAAAATGTGGGGCACAGAATCCAACTATTTCATGAATATGGGGAATGTAGGAATATGGGTTTTGGAGTTTTTCCTTGTTGAGAAGGAGGGTCTAAGGACAGGGGATGCCCGGTACATTAATCCATCTGCTTCACTGACTGATTATTTGACTAAATTCTGTGAAGCCCTGTGAGGAAACCTTGTGAGCTATATAAACAAAATAGAATTGAACTGAACTGAATATTCACAAAAACATTTTAAAAATGCACAAAACCAGCTCTTAATTCACTTTACATGGAAAAACAAAAAATGCATCCAGCTGGGTTTTTTTACAAGTACATGTCCTATTAAAACTTCAGCATTCTGAATCAGTCTTTTTTTTTTTTTTTTAGCATTAGCTGACATCTTCATGGGCTGGCACTGACCAACAAACCAATCAGTGATAGACCTTATGCTAAGTACAGAAAGTCAGTGCAAAAAGAACATTAGTTTACAAAATGGTTCTCAATCTATTTTTTTTTTTTATAAACGCCTCTTTACGTCATCATGAACCTCCTGGCACCCCACCCCCCTCCATCCGCCCTCCGAAACACTAGTGGGGGATCTGACAGTGCTTATGTACATAACATAGGTAGCGCCGCCCTCACAAATGGGGCGGGGGGGCAGGATTAGGGCAGCATGATATTGGAAAAACATGACATTGTGATTTTTTTTTTAACTCTACAATAAACATTGGAATTTTCCTCTTTGTTTTCTGTGATTTTCTTCTTTGTATTTAGTGATTTTCTTCGTCGATTATGGTGATATTTTTTATTTTCTCTGATTTTCTTCTTCACTTTCCCAGATTTTCTTCTTCATTTTTGGTGATTTTCTTCTCTGTTTACTTTGATTTTCTTCATTACTGTTACTTTTTCTTTGTTTTCTGTGATTTTTTCTTGTTCATTGCTTATTTTTCAATGTTGTTACCAGCAACTGCATGTCAAGTACCCAAGAAATTAGATGAGAACATGTTGAGTTCATTTACCTCCTACATTGCAGGGCCTGTGATGTGACTATTGCGCACATGTACATTGTGATGACGATGCTCAAACAATACATTGTACAGCTCTAGGCAGGACGTACTGAAATTTGCCATTGCCGTAACAGTTTGTATAAGCATCAACATAAAGCAGCATAACCCCCTTTTCAGTCTAAGCAACCTCCCCCCCCCAATTGCTCATTCCTGGTGTCCCCTGGTACCACCCTCATTGAAAAACACCGATTTTGCAAATCCTTCAAAATAAAAGCAGCGCTGTTAAATTGGTTGGGTCTGTTATGATGATATATATTTGCATTGACTTAATTTGCCAGTGACCTCATGTGGGCCAGTCATCATGACCCCCATATGATGCCCAGGTCTGCTCTAGAAGGTTGGAGAAGACTTAAGTGCATGGGTGAGGGGAGGAACTTTTACGGTTTTCAATAAAAGCTTTGTAATTTTACATCATTTTAGATTTTATCTGTGTGCGAAAACCAGCAAAAGCTACAGGAGATAACAATAAACATCCAAAAAACGTCCAACCCAATGCACCGTAACCCCAGACTAACAATAAAAAATATGTCCCATTAGCGTCCGACAGTGTCCAGCTGTACACCGTCACCACAATAAAAGACATCAGTTATTACTCCTCCTGCAGCTGTAATCGGGGAGATGAATGGGCTGAAGGAGAGCAGTATAAACACAGCTTAAGAGGTTACAACGCAAAATTAAAAAATAACAGCACAGTTACAGTAGCTTTGGACTATTTTCTGTCACGACGGGCTTTTGTTTTAACAGGAGAGCAGGAGGTGGACGCAATGATGGATGGACGGAGGGGAAATGTGTGAAAAAGACATTAGTCACACAGAGGTATTCACGGGAGCCTCCTCCTCCTCCTCCTCTTCCTCCTCCTCCACTAGGGGAATGTATTCGTTCAACTGCATGGCTTTCTCATCAGGGCTCCGACAGCTCAGTCTTGCTCATTTTTCTTGGTCTCTGCTACCATTTCCTCCTTTTTTTTTTTCAGGTCATATCCTTCTACTGTATAAGTATTAAAGCATTCTGACTTTCCTCTCACTCCTGTCTTATTTTCTCATCCACTTTCCCACTTTACGTTTTTTCTTCCTTGCATGCCTTTGCTACAAATCCCTTCTTGCGTCCCTATTTCTGGGCCCTATTTTCTTAAACCCCTCCCCCACTGAATAAAAAGAAATTTCCCACTTTAACTCTTATTATTTTTTTCTTTCTACCACCTCCTGAATTGGAAAAATAGCTTGAAGAGAAAGAAGCTACAGGTTTATAAGTTTTAGAAAATTGTTTCATATTAAGAAAAAATAAAGTCAGATAAGTTTTTATAGTAACCCATGAATGTCTCCATCTCCACCACATGACCAGCCATCCAGTCGCCATTTAGTATTAAATAAGTTAATTAAACACATTAGTTTTATCATTATAGACAAGATATACCTTGTTCAAAACCTTAGATTCTCTGCAATTGCTTTATTTTACAGTATTCCAGAGCACAAAACATAAATAGTGGAAGAATCGCATGAATAATAATCAAAGCTAATAGGACTAGTGTATGTAGTTCATACACAAACATTAATTACAGGTTATTACCTTTTAAATGAGGTGTTAGTTCATGTTTTGGTCTTGCGGGTCGTCAGTTCTAAGTTTTGGTGATGAGGCAAACAGTAACACACACAAGGTGGGAAGGAACAGGATAATTCAAGTCTCTCATTTACTTAGAAAGCTTGACCTTCTGACCTTTGGCCACAAAAAAAACTTATCAGTTGATGATTCAGTCCAAGGTAAAGTTTCTGCTCAGTCACTCATGAGGGGAGGTAGGGTACTACGAAACTGTAAAGCAAAAGCAAAGCCACTGAATAATTAAACTAACCGTGTACTGTTCTGTTGGTTTATGGTTAACTGCAGAGATGGTTGATGGGTAAAGACAGAATATTAACCTTTAAGTGCCAAAATCACAATATCAGAATAAAATAAAATAAAATAGAATAGAGTAGAAAAGAACAGAATGTTCTTTATTGTCATTATACAGAATGTACAACGAGATTAGACAGATTCTCCTTTTCAGTGCAAACTGCACACACTGGTGAAAATATATAAAAATATAAAATTTAGGTGCAAAATATGTACAACTTAAAGTCCTACAAAATAGTGCAGTGAGATATGTAAAATACGAGATAAAGGACAGTGTTGAAGATACAAGAAAATGTAATATTGCAAATGAATGAAACAGCTTTTTGAAATCTTGATATAAAAATTGATTAAAAAAAACAAAGCTCTAATGCCTAGAAAAATTAAATCTATCTTTTTAAGGAGGAAAACCATATAGTTCCTCTTCTGAGATATTATGCGAGCCAAGGTCATAGGTTGTTACGTTTAAGTAGTAGATGGAATATCTTATTACAACAAAAGACAGATATATATGTAGAAAAATAACCCATTTCCCTGAATCATTTCCCTCCGTTTGGGTGCAGTGCGTCCTCCGTTCCCTGTCATCACTATTTCCTCCGCCTCGCTTTATTTCACTTCATCTCCCCTGTTTCTCTTCTCTACTCGGTCTTTTCCCCTGAGGTTTCACCTGAGAGCAGGACCTCGAATTGAACCTCTCCACATTCAGCAGTTAACCTCTCCTGCTCTTCCTCCTCCTCCTCCTTCTCCTCCCCTTCCCACCATGATGAAGACAGCCTCCCCTCCTCCTCTTCTTAAATCTGTCTCTTGGGGATGAAACTCAAGCGAACAAAAAAATTATTTTTCATGATGTACTCAGTCAATGTGTTGAATTCATTTTGGAACTTAGATTTTGTAGAAAATGTTTTGAATTTATTATCATTATGACAATAAATATTATTAGTATTTTTTATATATACATCCTGTGTTTAGCCAGGTGAAAGTCATTAACATATATTCTTTTTAAGACAGAAATATAAACATGCGACAGGTTTGCATCCAGATTGTGTTTTAAGAAATTCTGCAAAGTAACAGGCAAATCTATGTTCTATAACATAAGACAATCCTTTCTTATTCTTACGACAGGGAAATTTACGGTGTTACAGCAGTATATGGCGAGTAATATTAAAAGTACAGACTAAAATAAGAAATATAAAAAGTACTAAAATAACTGACAAAAAAATATGAATCAGTATTTAGTGGAAGCAGTTATAATAAATAAAGAAAATATATGCAAAAGACCAAAGTATTACAAGCATTGCAACAAATCTGGAATCTTGGTCCAGAAAAATCTATTTCTATTGCTCTCATTCAGATTTCTTTTTTAGTGATATTCATATTTTCCAGCTCTCTGAAGCACAAAACTTTTTTTTTTTTTGCTTAAATTGGTGCAAAATCAAACATAAAAACAGAAAGTGCGATAAATCTCCAAACAACACTAATATATACGACTGCAACTAGTGAATATTTTTAGCCTGGATTGAGCTGTTAATTATTTTCTTTAATCCATATCAGCTGATCAGTCTAAAAATTAGGGCTGCATAATATTGGAAAAAAACTGACATCGTGATTTTTTAACCCTGCAATATATATTGCGATTTTCTTCTTTGTTTTCGGTGATTTTCTTCTTCATATTTGGCAATTTTCTTCGATTTCAGTGATTTTTTTGTTTTTGTTGATTTTCTTCTTTGTTTTTAGTGATTTTCTTCTTTACTTTTGGTGATTTTTATCTTCATTTTTGGTACTTTTCTTCTTCATTTTTAGTGATTTTCTGCTCATTTTTTCAATGTTGCTACCATTGACTCACTCCATGTGCATGGGGCGTGGTTTGCTTCAGCAAAATGAATGATTGTGATTGGTGGATCGCTGCGTGCAGTGTGTCAGGTACCTTTTGAAATTAGATGAGAACACGTTGATTTCATTTACCTCCAACATTGCAGGACTTGCGACATGACTATTGCGCACACAAACATTGCAATGTCGATATATTGTGCAGCTCTACTAAAACTGTCAGAAAATGGATAAAATAGGATGATAAGCATTGCCGCAAAGCCCAAGCTGATGTTCATAAATGTCTTGTTTGGTCATTGAGGAGTAAACAACGTTGGAAAAAAAATCAACATTTAAGAAGCTGGAACCATAGACTCTAGATTTATTCTCTAAAAAGTAATCAGCTCCTTCTGGAAATTACTCCTGGAGATTAAGTTGGAGCTTGTTTATTGAGTTGCAACTCTGTGGACCATTATTTATAAAATATTTTCAGTACATATAGTTAATTTATGCTTGGTGTGGCTCTGCGTGTTTGAGCATCTGTCTGTTTAGTTGCTGTTTCGGCTGCTTTTGTGTGTCTGAGCTCCGAGTTGCAGGACTTTAAAACTTCAGTCTGTTTAGTCCATTTAGGGTTTATGTTGCTCCCTTGCCTGTAATTGGCTCCACACAGCAATCTAAAGCACCTTGAAGGTTGTTTGTGTGTCTCTGGACGCACACGAGCACATGACACACACAACACACACAACATGCACATCCTTCCTCGCTTTCCAAGGCAACAGCGGGGAGTGTGTGGGTCGTTTATACGTGCACGTCTGGCATTTCTGCAGCCTAATGACAGGAAAATACAGCCCATGTCAGACACACACACACACACCCACACACACACACACACACACACACACCCACACACACACACACACACACACACAC
>JAPTGZ010000002.1:5572517-5592066 GCA_029814645.1 Fowleria isostigma | reverse complement strand
ATTATATCTGTGAATCAAGACTGATTTTTTTGTCCATAATGGTCCAGTTCTACAATTACCTACAATGAGATTAGGTGATCATGTATCCCTGAGATCTTTATCCCAATCATGAAGAAGATCTACCTCCAGCTTTTGACTGAAAACAGAGTCTTTAAAAGGTGACGCCGACCCCACCACTAGGCCGTATAACGGTTATCAGCATGTCAAATGGTATTTACGACACTTAGCTGTGACTTGGGACACGTTTCATGGTTGGACGGCAGAGGCAGGTCAGAGAGGATTTACTGATACGAGTCAATGTGTGTTTACAATGAGTTAACGTTGTGTGTTTGCAGCATCTGTCTGTGGTATGCATCTGTTTACTCTACCACCAGTCGAGATGCTCTATTCATCCTCCTCCAGATTGGGTCTTCACGTGAGGAGGCGGCTGCTGCCTGCCACAATCACCACAATGTTTTTTATTTTCAGATGTAATAACATGGTTAATCAGTGGCTCTTGGGTCCGATTTCAGCTACAACTCAGTGTGTGGGCAAACAGAACAACCAGCAGGAGCAGATTCAAGGTTTTCCAATTTACAAGACAAAGATGATCATGTGCTCAAACACAAGCAGTTTATCATCCTAATATAAAGTTAAGTTGCTTTCACATTGCGAACTGTTCCTACTGATGTCGGCGCTGCTTTCCCCTTTTCTTTGACAGAACATATTTACGGCCGTTTATTGGGGAGTTGACCCGCCAGGTAAATCATGCTCGATTCTGTCAAGTATGTTTCGTCTCAAAAGTGGCAAGGTCACGTAGAAAACATCACCCTTGTCTGGTAAACGTTTATGGATGGTTTCTATCGCATTCCTAAGGAGAAGTCGGATCTAGGGCTGGTAGTAAAGGCTGGACGGTCCAGACCAAGAGATCATTTGTCAAGTTTTGGGGTATTTTTCTCACCTGTTGTAAAATATGCATTTGTTACAGTCAAACTATGGCTGATTTTTGATGGTGTGATGGCTTTTTAAACCAAATTAACTATAAACTATTAACTTCTGCATCAATTTGGACTGAAATTTCTCTATATAAAAGCTATTTACATGTCTACAGATTGAGCACAACTGAAATAGACACAAGTGGAGATACAAAAAACATATCTGAAAAGGAAAGTGAAAGTTGTTAAAGCCAATGCGGAAATACGAAGCTGAACACCAGCGGGCAAAAGCTGATAAGAGACAATGTCTGATAGTAAGATAATGTCTACAGATGTGTCATTGAACGGTCTCTGTGGACCGAGCCGTGAGTGAAATGCTAGAAAATGATATAGAAGCTATGTGGAGATCTTTCCTGCCATCATTCTTGTCGGCATATGATCTTTACATTACGCCTTGTGTATGTGTGACGACTCTCCCTCTGACCAATCAGTGACCCGCTGTTTCAGTCCCCACTCCACATGACTTGGCCCAGTTGGAACTGAAGCAAAATAGGTATGAAAACATAACGTGCTCGCACTTGAAAACCCTCGGCCTGATGTGAGCCACAAATAATTTCTGTGTAGTTTACAGAAGCAATGTCATTCACCCCTTTTTTTTTCTTAACCACCCTGTTCACTATCCACATACATTTGAGGTAAACAGATTTTTAACCATTATAATACATTTTTAACCAACCAAAATCTGATTTTAAATAGTAAACAGTTAATTTGTAAGTAGATGTTAAACCAAGGTACTTTAAACCAATAAACAGCACTTTAGTCTATGAATTAACCAAACGCTTTTAAACATTTTCTTAACTTATTTTTTATCAATTTGTTTTAACCAGTTAACTTAAGGTTTGAAAAATACATTTTAGTAAGTCTACAAATTCAATACATCCAAAATCAAAAATCAGTGAATATTGACTATTGAACTATGCTAAACTTTTCAATTTATGCATATAAACAAAAAGGACATTAAACTTAATGTACATATTAAAGGCCAAATCTCCCAGGCGGAATTGAACAAATTATGCCAATAGCGTAGATTTCAAGACATGGCTGTATTGTTCTTATCAGCTGTCTGTCCATCTGTAGTGGTCAAGAGTGTTTTTATGACAGTTTAGTCACAAGACAGAAGAAACCTTATTCACTCTGTTGAACTGTTATGTGATCACAACCGTTGTGTCTGTATATGGATAGACTCAGCTCAGATTAGACTGAACCGGGCCTGATATTAATGGGGAGACACATTTCACCTGGTCGTCACCTGTTCAACTTTCCCCTCATTAGCAGGAGGGAGGAGCAGGTGGAGGTGTCTCACAGGCAGTTTAACAGAATAATGCTAAATGTCCTGGTATCACCACCTGGTGTCATGTCCGATTTGGGTCTGCATTGAGTCAGCCGACTCTGTACAAGGCCGACTCCAGCCAACTCTGTGGTAGACTGCCCCCAGTGGCCTGATTTATCACTGCGTGCCAATGTTTATGAACAGACGCACGGACGGACGACTGATAGCAATACTCTGGCCTGTGTGGCCAAGGATAAAAAACAATTCTTGTACCAGGTACAAGGTGCAGTGGAAAAGCGTGAAAACCATGTGAACATTTTGATGGCCAGAGTCCTGCGAGTTTCCAGGGTTGTATCTTTGTCCCCTGAACTCTCCATCTCCTTGGAAACCAGTGAATAGTCAGAGGGGTCACACATGATTGTGACCTGGGCATGATTCTTTGCTGCTGCTCTCAGCAGAGTTACACCACCAATGTCGAGTCGTGCTGAGTCATACTGGAAAGGTGCAGTGGAAAAAGGGGTAATAGAAAAGCCTTTATTGTCATTGCACATATTTCAGGGCAATGAAATTGTAGTAATGTGTTCTCTTGTGTTCTGCTCATGGTGGTCGTACCCATTGTGTTGGTCATCCCATGAAGCCCTGACCCTCTTCTTCTTCTTCTTCTTCTTTGTTGCGTGTTTTCTGCCTCCTCCTCAGTCCTCTTAACCCAACTCCACTTCTCTCCTACCTATCATTGTTAGTGTTAGCTTGCTAATTACATTCCTCAGTAATGTGTGTGTGGGACAGGAGGTTGTTAAGCGACTGTGGTCTGTGTGTATGTGTGTGTGCTTACATGTGTAAAGTCATATTTATGGGTAGCGTCTTCTCGTTGTATACGTTCCCAGCATCTGGGTATGCGTCTGTTTACACTCCCACTGTCTCTGTCTTCTTCTACAGTGACGACGCTCTGCTCTTGAACTGGATTTCTGGCAGATGGGATGCACTGAAGATGCTTTTTTAATGCGATTGTGGCTCTGTACGCTTAGTGTAACTACAAATGGACTCTCGTCTCGCTGTCACTGTTCTGTTCCTCCCTCTGGATATTGGGTGGTCTATACAGCACAATCACCTGGAAAACATTAAACTGTTTAGGAAGAACTGCATCATGAGCTTACAAACACAGACCTGCACTCATCATCTTATTTCTTAGTAAACATTTTTGTCCTCAGTGGAAGACGCACTAAATACAGGATGTAACAGTGCAGGTATCCAGGGGAGATAAGTGAAGAAACATGCAAAATGAGCAACAATAATCCCATTTCAGATTTCTATTGTTAACCTTTCTGTCCTTTTCCACTTGTTTGACTATGATACATTAAAACAGCTGGTCTCTGTAAATACCATCTGACACACACGTGGCCGTTCACATCACATGCTAGATTAATGTATGTGTCTGTGTGTCAGGCCTAGGCCAACTTTGTAATAGTAAACACAAGAAGATAGTTAACACAGCCAGAGTAAGACAGCATGTTGTTTCACTCAAACTAGTATTTAGTTTTATTTTATTTTATTTGTTCAGACAGAAAGATCTCAAGATTCATACAAAATATATCACCTATAAAAACATTTTAAATATATAAAAGAAGGTCTGGAGGACTTGACCAAAAGATCATATGATAGAATGATAATTTTCTCTTTAAAATTTAGGTGAGTTACAGTCAAATTAACAGGTTTTTTTAGTAGTTTCCTCTGGTTTCGGGAGACTTTTGTTGTGTGTGGTGGCTTTTTTGTCATTGTTTCAGGTTACAAACTACATTTTTGCATTAATTTTACCACACTATGACAATATTTTGATATTATATAGATTAAGTAAACATTAGTCAACATTTCTTTGTACCTGTAGCCATCATTGTCATTGATGACTCACGCTGTGACATCCAAATTTATTTTACTGAATCAAAAATGCATCTGTGTAAATCCGACTTGTTGCATGTCAGAGTAAAGAAGGTTGACCAGCAGATCACAATGTTCTGTCTTCAACAGCAGCAGAACAAACCACTACACAAACTACAACAATCACTATAAACAGACTAAAATAAAATTACTAGCCTAGCAACATTAATGTTACACACCAATTTAATAAAAATATAACAGGTTTACTGGTGCTCAGGCCTCTTAAAATTAATGTTAGCTCAGTGGCAAAGGTCTGACAGAGCAGTTTTTGATGATGTAACTTGTAAGATTAAAAAAATATATCAATAATCAATCAAACTTTATTTGCACAGAACTTTTCAGACATATTACATGTAGCACAAAGGTCAAATGTCAAATTAGGATGCAGCTAACATAAGAATCATTATGAAAGAAGAGCAAATGCATCTTTATATCATCCAGACATAGACTTTTCAAATGTAACTGTTTTAATCTGTGTTCAATCAAGGACACTGTAATGAAAGTGTGACAGATTTAAAACAGCAACTATTTTTGTATTTCTAATAATGATATTGTCTATAACATGGAATAAGGAATAATAAACAACAGAAATAGAAAGAAAACATCTAGATAAGGATCGGTATTTTGTAATCACTGCACACTTAGTAAACAAGAACTAAAATTACCCATAAGTCACCTCAACAGTGGTTTGTAAAGCAACAATGTTTCTTTAATGAGAATCCATAAGGAAGTTTCTACTGTATTTTTCAATGTTGTTACCAGTGACTCCATGTGCAGGGGTGTGGTCTGCTTCAGCAAACTGATTAAGGATGATTGTGATTGGTGGATGGCTGTGTGCAGTGTGTTTCAGGTATGGAAGTACGGAAAACACGTGTGGAAAAAAAAAAATGATTTAGCAGATCCTTCAAAACAAAAACAGTGCTGTTGTATTGATTGCATGCATTACAATTACATATATTTACACTGACTTTTAATTTACCAGTGACCTCATGTGGACCAGTCAGGGTCAGTTATTGGGCTGCATATGGCTGCACAATGCCCAGGTCTGCACTAGAATAAACAAAAAAATAAAAAATAAAGCGCTCCAGTGGGTTAAAATCAGTTGAATAAACCCTAAATTACCCACTTCAACATTTCTTTCAGTCACATATGAGTAAAAGCTGCACACTCCAACCAAACCGAGTTAAGCTCACCACCATGTAACCACCAGTGGAGAATGCTAATCTATCAGCTGCTCGGTCTCATGCTCCAGTAGACGTCCGGGCACACACAGGAGCCAGACTCTTAACTCAAACAGTGGGATTGTGTAAGCATCTGCAGCCCACTTTATGGAACTCTACAGTTGTTGCAACAAAGCTATGAATGCATTCTCTTTATCTGCTGCTGTCTCCTTCTCTGGACTTATCTGCCTGTCCTCAGTTTTTTTCTTCCTCAGACTCTCTGTGCACTTGCTCTGCCTTGTTGATCTGCCTCCATCTACTAATATTTTTAGCTTCAGTGTCACCTGATGCTCAGCTGAAGGGGAAAATCAACACTTAGTCATGATATGTAACACTTTTTGGTGTCTCTAATGTCCAATAATTCATCAATAATCAATTTCCACTGTGATAACTTCAGTTTCCTCTTTGTTCTGTTTTTATTCCATAAATCAATGCATCTGTATTTTTCATTTAATTAAAGCCTCTGTAATGTTAAACACAACTTCCGGAATTTACGCAATAGCTCACTTACATTAATCATAAAAGGATATTGTGTACAGACGCCGTGTTTTCAATGTTTACCATCTCGATGCGTCGTGGTGACATTTAACTTTGGACTGTTTGTTGTTTATTCAGTTGCCGTGGTGACCCACCCCCGTACAGATATTTGTCTGGGATATATCTCAGTATTTACCATGTTACTAATAAAAATATCTCTCTGTGCCAGTTTTTAGAGTGCAGTGGAAAATAAAACAAAGCAGCCAGTAAAAAAAAAACCAAACATATCCTATGAACTTTGTCAACTGTTCAATATCATTTTGTACATAATGATCGGAAACTATAAACATGGATTTGACCGAATTGCTCATTTAATCTAATATTAACATAGAGGGAGTTGCCAAACATAAATGAGGTAAGTGATCCAGTTATTTCTTAGAATGTCAGCTTTGAAGTTACAATGTGATTTGTGTTGTTTTTTTCTGTGCAGTCTGTTTGAGATTGACGTCCCCGAAAAAGCATTAGCAACAGGAAAACTGCCTTTTATTAGTCCTTAAAAACAATCCATCAGGGTCTAAATGCATCAAGTGAAGGGTAGCCTAAAGGTGGAGATCACGGCGTTTGCATTTGACACTTCCATTTTGCAGTGTCACATCAGCTTCTTAGTATTACATAACATTTGAAGAGGTTAATTAGTTTAATATTCGCTTAAAGTATATAGAAAAAGTTGAATATTTAAAGACAGATGACATACTGCTTCACTAAAACAACACATTCACAGTGCTCAGCTCAACGCATACATCCAGATGACTTCCAGCTGCATAAGAACAACATGAGTAACAACATGACAAGCCTTTTCTGTTAAATGAGTCAAAACCCAACTCTCATTCATGTGCTCCATTTCACAGGGTCTCAGTCACATTTCTTTAAAGGCCCATTCATGTTCAATGTTAAAAGATTCATAAGTATATGGATAGAGTGTTCAGTCCATCCACCACGTTTGTTACGTGTGTAATTCTGACCGATGCCTGGGAGCTTCTCAAAGAGCGACTTCTACTGACATATTTATTAAGGAGGATCAGATATTGGCTCCGATATCAACATTTTAGCTGGATCCGGGATCTGTAAAAGCAACTGATTCACAAGCTCAATCCTTCCCCTTTACATTTTTACAACACAGGTTACATCACTCATGCTAAACATAATTCTAAAAGTCGACCAATACGCAAGGCCCCAGCATTGGTATCAGCATTGGAACTGAAAAAGTTGTTACATCCCTAATATTTTTGACAACTACCCTACTCAATACCAACATCAGTATCAACATTAGTAATACCTCCTCTTAGGGCAGCAACTAACGATAATTTTAATAATCAATTCAACTGTAGATTACTTTAATCAGGAATCGATTCGTTGGATGAACACAAAAGATTCAATTTGCAGAAGAGTCATGCCCCCCCACACACACAATGCATCTTTTTTTCCTTTTCACTGTTGGAGGAGGTGGCGTATGTCACTAATGTTTACAGCCCCTCAGTGACTTCGGGTGTAGTTAGCAAGCACTAGCCCGCTACCTAAACTTGTTATACCAAGAGACTAGCAAGCGATATTCTTCATCCAGCTCTGGTTAAAGTCTATCAAACTAGTACTGTATGTATTATGACAATAGTGTCGTAACTAGCTAGCAGGCTAAAGTAATCATGTAACAACGGTAGGCTATCTTAAGCTAGGTTTACATTATGTTCCCAGTGGCCACAATAGCTCTGTTTGCCCAAAAACAGCCTGTGTCATGGGATTTTGGCCATTTTTTTCCCCATATTCAAGTTTTGTTCAATAAATAGTGCACTATGTTTTGGCCAAATTGGTGGCTCGACAGGAGAACAGAATCCGAAGCCTACTCTGTGTTTTCCTCTGTTACAATACACTACGTGTGGGCATGCCTCAATATGAACATTCTCAAGACCCAACAAATTGACTGACGAATTCATTGTTAATTCTTTTAAGAATCGATTTGGATCAGTTTAATTGATTTTTTGTTGCAGCACTACCTCCTCTGTTATTGTCATATTTACTATAATTAGCTACTTTCTTCTTCTTTGCTAATAAAATGTTACTGTTCTTTGTGGTATTCAGCCAGTATGTTCATTCAGAGTGATGCCTTTTTATTGACAAAAACTCATTCCAACACACACATGGAAGAATAAAGGGAGGGAGGGATGCATGACAATGTTTGAGATAGACAGTAAATGATAAAATCCTCCAGAAGGCTGGCTCTGTGAGTCTGGACAGTTTTGAGACCGTGTTGGAGAGGAGGACGCTAAGGAAACTGAGCTCCATCACAGACAATGATGAACCCTCTCCACCACACACTGGACATACAACGGAACACATTCTCAAAAAAGACTATTCCAGCTCCACTGTCAAACAGACTCAGAAAATCTTTCCTCCCATATGCCACCTCACTCTACAATAAACTCACCTGATGTCAAACCTGGTCATAATCATAACCATATCTCCACTGCGCATGTTACTGTACATATTTACCTGGCAATTACATTTTTACTTTACTTTGCACATTACAGTTCTGTTATTGCACCATACTTTTTATTCATTTCTTGTTTGTTATAAGTTGTTTCTACGGTGATTTTTTTTTAAAAAAAATCTTTATTGTAAATGTTGCTCTTATTGTTTTTCGATGTTGGATTATATTATTTTACTGTCTGTCTTGCTGCTGTTACAACCCAATTTCCCAGTTTTGGAATCAATAAAGCACTTGAATTATTATTCTACATAAAGTACAGAAAGTGAGCAAGAAAAGGCCTTAACTGTACTTTGACCAGCTTTCCACATCTGTCTGCAGACTACAGCCCAGGCCATCACAAGATAGAGAACAGGCTCAGTGTGTAATTGGTGTAATATAATGACATTTAGCTCCATCTGTCCTCCCCATGCTCTCCTGCCCTTGCTCTCACACTCTAATATGTTTCCTTCCCTTGTCCATTTCTTCATCTATTCTCTCCTTCCCCCTCTCATTCTTTCATTTCCCCCTCTCCGTCCATCCTCCATTGACACGGCGCTGACTGCAGCCCATGAAGGCGGGGGAGGAAATGCTGTGGCATTGCACGGCAAACATCCCTAATAGGCTAATCTAATCTCATCTCTTTGCGGTCTATGGCCTTGTGTTTACTTTCTGCCCCGTGTCTGCACGCCGGCTCGGCCTCGCTTGGCTGAATGCAGCTTTGTTCCTGCTGAAAACTCATCATTGGTGTGATCTCAGGAACGGGCGCCAACTCTGCAACCGTCTGCCTGTACTGCCTGCAGGCCGGGAATCAGTCCCATCTATGAGCAGCAGCATCCATAGTTTGTTTTTAGTACATTTCGTGTTATGGGAGGAAACGTGGCATTTTGTTTGTCGCAGGCTTTGCTCTGGAGCCGACACGGACCACCAGGCTCTGGGTGGGGGTGTGCATTTGTATTTAACCCTAACCCTTAAAGACCCAAACAGCCACAGACGATCAAAATCATCTACTGACCTAAAATGTTTACTAACTTCTGGTCTACTAATCCTATGAAAGTGTGTAAATAATTGGTGTAAAATGCAGTTTTTCTTTTCATGGTCATCAGATCTGACCCATTTAGATGTTCAGAGGCTCCGTAGTGAGCATGGGAACACCATCATCTTCTACAACATTGACTCACCAGTGAAACCCATGGAGTTGGATCAATGACAGTGGATGGAGACACTTGGTTTATGTTCAGTTAATAATACGTTGTGCTGAAAAAGTCACTTTTTTTTCATTTTTTAATATAATAACCCTCAACTTTAATCTGAGGTTTTACAGACATCTATATGGTCAGTGAATTAAATATAGGAAAATACATGATGCTCACTGAAAATGTGCAAAATACAAAGATTATATCAGAATGAATTGTGATAAAACAAAGACATACATACATACATAGAGAAAAATATTTTGGAACTTCCATAAAAGTAACACTGGGTCTTTATGGGTTCAAGCAGCATCAAGATGAGGTTAATACAACAGAAGATGTGTGAGTAAAAGAGTCCAACTCACACAATATGAGTATGTCATAGCCACTGGACAGCAAAAACCCGCATTTATTGTCAGTTTTGCAATAGGTATGGCACATATAGAAGACTGAAACTGCTCCAAGGCCCCACAGGGAAACAACAGATATAGTAAAAAAACAGAAAAGAAAAAGAATAGAATAGCTTCAACCAAGGTCACAATCCAGCAAAAAAAGAAGCTAAAGAAAACTGCAAAAGTATATGATATTTTTCTACGACACATAGATTATACATGCTATACGTTACTGTTCTCCTAACTTTGTCGATATCATCCATGCTTTCTGCAGAAAACAGTCTCACAGTTGTTTTATAATCATCATATTTCAAAGATCCTCATGGTGTTGGAATATTAGATCACAAAGCAGCACAGCAAAACCAAAAATACATCATTCACTCATCAGGATCTACTTTCACTGTTTTTACATCTACTTGTGTTTTTATCAATGAGACATTCTAAAGCATACTATTGGTTGATCTTACCTCTGGCGGCGCTGGACATCAGGACCATCTCCAACACCAAGAGACAAACCCAGGGAAGCTCCATTGTGAAAAACGGAGACTCGACAATGTTTAACCTCTTCAACCTGAAACATTAATAATCACCGTCAGCATCTTCAGCAGCTCGAGTGAGAAAAAACAGCAACATATTGATGGACAAAAAGCGGGAGGATTAAAGACTAAAGTTTGTTTTGTTAACTTGTCTACTGTCAGAGACTCATTAAAAAAAAACCCACCAACCACATTAATTATTTCACCATCTGACAGGTTTTTTGTTTTTTTTAACTTGGTTCCTGCCAAAAAAACTGCTGCTAGCGCAATGGAATAAAAGCATAATTTAGTACCAAATGGGTGACAGCTGGTGAGCATCTATGTAAAACCTGCAATGAATCTTAGAAAAGATGAGAAGCAGAATAAATAAAAACAGAATAGTCCTGCATCTTGTGTCCAACCTTCAAAGTCAAGTGGTTTATTTGTTGCTGGGTTGACGCTCTAAGGTTCTTCTGTTTGTTCTCTAAACCAAACACGTCTGTATAATTATTTCACACAAAAGATTTCAAGAATTCTTCATTTTTATTACTTTTATGTAGTGTATTCTGCCATTTAACCCATAAAGGCCAAAACACCCGCCATCAAGCAATACCATCTGCTGATAAAATAATGTTTCATACCTGTCAATTAGGGGACAGAAACATTTCGGTTTGGTACATTTTCGGGACAGGGGTCTTCAATTCGATATCCATTTGGTACATTTTCAGTACAGTGAAGGAGACCAATAAAAGGATATAAAACATTGTTCAGTCATTTGTGCATTAACGGGCACCCCACATGTATGTATTTTTGAATATTCAATGTTCGTTTATGGCAAATGCTGTAATTTACTGACTGTTCTTGAAAGCCTCATAGTATTCCCTGATGTGAATGTGTTGTGAACATGACCAAAAGCCATAACAGAGACAGTGAGGGAGAAGAGGTACAAGTCCATTGGATTTTGCCAACTTTAGTTAAAAAATAAAAACTTTTTTGCTATAAAGCAGGCATCTCCAAAGTCCTACATGGGGGCCAATTGCGGCCCGCAGCTAAATTTCATACAGCCTGCAGCGTTTGTCATAAAATGCATCATTTGTGGCCCGCCAGCATTTATGACCAGAGTAATATTATACACAAGTTTAAAAAAAAAAAAATCTATTTTATGTTTTAAACAAAAGGTGTATCCTGATTTTTTTTTCTCAGACTCAGACTCAAAATCTCAGATATTTAATCTTATATGGCCTTCAGAAATTAGAATTTTGGTAAGACCTGTTTAGATTTGTCATACATGTATGAAATGAAAAGTATGTCGTTTGCAATAAACCTTCCATAAAATAGTTAATTTGCATAGAATTTTAATGATTCAAAGAATATCATGCAGAATGGTTGGTCCTCATGCATGTTCACTTCATTAAATCTAAAAAAAGTTTGGACATCCCTGCTATAAAGAGCCCCTGGACTCGCAAAGCTGGAATATACGAAAAGTAGAAAATGAAACTTAACATGCTTCTAACGTCCAACCAGCTTCTGTGCCTCGTACTGAGAATTTGCCGCCCTATTTCCAAGCGTTTGTGTTCATCACATAAGCTACATGTATTTGTTCGGTGCACGTCCGTGTTGAACTGAAGGCCCCGTACTGAAATGGTTCAATACAAAAGAGTGCACCGTTACACCCCTACTGTTGATCAATTAATTCTACAACATTGATTCACCAGCAAAACTCATGGCGTCTAATTAATGGCGGTGGATTGAGACACTTTTTGCTGAAAAAGTTTTTTTTTTTTTCATTTTTTGTGTTTTATGTAATAACCTTTAAATTTACTCTGAGCTTTTATAAACATTTACATGATCCCCAAATTAAATATCAAAAAACATATAATTTGCACTGAAAAAAAATTAAAATAAAGTGGATAATATTACAATAAACACTTGGTTTATGTTCAGCTAATGGCGTATTTGACTGAAAATGTCACTTTTTTTTGTTTTCTCCATTTCTAATATAATAACCCTAAACTTTAATCTGAGGTTTTCTGAACATGTAAGAGGTTTGTGAATTAAATATAGGGAAATACTGGATTTTTACTAAAAAAAAAATGCAAAATACAAAGGATAATGTTACAATAAATGGTGATAAATTACTTAAGAAAGGTTGAATAGAGAGAAAAATACATTTGAGAACCGTCATCCAAGTAGCACTGGGTCTTAATGGGTTAAATATCATTCAGATCAGGTTCGAGTAAACTGAGGATCTCATCTCTGCAGATCTCTACAAACTCACACAGGAGCACATTTTCTGCAAGTGAAGCCATTTTTCTTTCAGATTTATTCTGTCCACCTGTCCATATGTCTCTCCTTACAGAGGTTTTAATCTTTCCACCACATCAATTCTCCTCTGAACCGTATGATATCTCATTTCAGCGCTTCACAGACTCCATCTTTGATCAACATCAGCTTCACCTAAAACCACTGCAGAAGTCCAGGATTGTTTTAAGGATTTGGAAAGTTTAACCTGGAAAAAGTCTGATTTTACTGAGGTAACGGAAGAAATCTTTAATGCCTAAATAACCACTAATCATGCCGTGGGGTTGTATATTCAGTGGTTTTTGAAAATAAACAGGTCAAAGTCAGTGGATCTGATTGTAACTGGACAAAAATGAAGTCAAACTTTAAATAAGCCTTTGTGGCTTATTTAAAAGAAAACATGAATTATGAGTGTAGTTTTGGATTCCACCTGTATAAAAAAAACACTGTATTGTCTGTTAATAAAGTTACAGCAATTCATACATTTAGTAATATGTTAGAATATTGGAAATTTTCTGTCAGATTTTGTACCTTCCTATGCAAGACGTGCAGAAGTCCTTCAAAATAAACACGTCAGAAGTACTGAATCTCATTGTAATTAAGCCAGAGGTCCAAGTGTCTGTATTTGTGACTTACTGAACAAACCATATGATTATGAGTCTGTATTTTACCTGTATCAATCCACACTGCACTGTTTTAATAGTTACACAAATTCACACGTTAAAATCTGAAGCTTTTTATGGAAATTACAGAGTTTTGCAGAAAAAACTAAGAATAAAAAAAGTACCTCAATAAAGTCAGTAGCCGGATATCACACATTTAGTAACATGTTAAAATTTGACATTTTCTGTCAGATTTTGTACTTTTCTGTGCAAGACACGCAGAGGTTCTTAAAAATAAACAGGTTGAAAACAGTGGATCTGTTTGGGCAAAAGTGAGCTCCAAGTGTCTGCATTTGTGACTTATTGAATAAACCATAGAATTATGAGTCTGTTACTTTGGATTCTACTGTAATCAAACCACATTGTACAGTCAGTTAATAGAGTCACAGCAATTAACACATTTAATAACATGTTAAAATTGACCATTTTTTTTGTCAGATTTTGTACCTTTCTATGAAAGACTTACATCAGTCCTTAAAAGTAAACACGTCAGAAGTAGTGGATCACACTGTAATTAAGCCAAACCGAGATCCAAGTGTCTGTATTTGTGACTTATTGAACAAACCATAGAATTATGAGTCTGTTACTTTGGATTCTACCTGTATCAAACTACATTGTGTTGTCTGTTAATAGAAACCCACACATTCACATATTAATATCGGACATTTTCTATAGAAATTACAGAATTCTGCAGAAAAAAAGACTAAGAATAGAGGGAAAAGTACCTCAGTAATGTCATAGATGGATATCACACATTTGATTTTGTACTTATATGTTTGTAACAGGGCAAAAGTGAGCTCCAAGTGTCTGCATTTGTGACTTATTGATTAAACCATTGGATAATGAGTCTGTTACTTTGAATTCTACCTGTATCAAACCACATTGTACAGTCCGTTGATAGAGTTACACAAATTCACATGTTAAAATCTAATGGGTTTTTTATAGATATTACAGAACTGAGAGAAAAAAAAAGACAAAGAATAAAGAAAAAGTCCCTCAAAGTCATGGATGGATATCACACATTTAGAAACATGTTAAAATTTGAAATTTCTGTCAGATTTTGTACTTTTCTGTGCAAGACATGCAGAGGGTCTTAAAAATAAACAGGTTCTAAGTAGTGGATCTGTTTGTAACTGGGCAAACATGAGCTCCAAGTGTGTGCATTCGTGACTTATTGAGTAAACCACTGGATAATGAGTCTGTTACTTTGGATTCTACTTTAATCAAACCACATTGTACTGTCTGTTGATAGAGTTACACACATTCACTGGTTAAAATCTGATGGTTTTTTTTAAACAAATATTATAGAACTGAGCAGAAAAAAAGGCTAAAAATATATGAAACGTACATTAATAAAGTCAGGTGGCTAATGCAATAAATTCCAAATGATACTAAAGGTGAAAATAACCTGTGTTCAGCCTTAATCCACTTGTTCCAATCTAAAGTTGTTGATAAAGTTGGACTTACGGTTGTGATGACAGATTCCCAGTGTGTTCCCAGCAGGACACATGCACCTAAAGCATGCCTTACGGATCCACAGAGAAGCCTTCAGTTCTTCTCCAATGACTTTATTTTAATAACTAGATCCTTGAATCCAACCTGGAATAAACCACAACTCGGATGAGACGCGTCTGTCAAACAAATCCAGTCTGAAGAGAAAAAAAAAAAAAAAAGAACGAAACAAAAACACGGAAAAGACGTCTGGAAGTCTGGAAAAACAGAATAAATCTGAGGAGAAAATAAAAAAAAATACAGCGTCTACGTCAAACACGTGAGCGCACCGAGGCAGGCTGCAGTATTAGTGAATGACAGGCGGATGGACGCACGGGAACCGACGGCACCGGGACAACAACCGAACCGGACTCCGAACACAAACCTACATTTTACGCAACTGCTTGGACGTTGTAGTATTAAAATTAATCCTGTTCATGCTACGTCCACATTGCCCCCCAGCTGCGGGTCTCCGTCCAGTTTCAGCCGCGGGCGACGGAGCGAACTGCGCCGACCAACTGGCTCCGCACGAAACTTTCAGCCAATCAGAGCGCAGGCCAATCAGCGCGTCAGCCAATCACAAGGCGAGAGTCGACTGGACAAATTTGGAGCGGTTTGGGTGGAGGAGAGGGGATGAAGACATATCCACTGAACATGAGGAAGGACTACTGTTGTTTTCAGACACATTCCTGTTTTTTTTATTCCTATTTATATACACACTTTGACTAGGAGTAATAATTGCATTTTGTATGTAAAGAATTAATCACATTGTCAAGAGGGAAAATATTCATTATTTATTCCAACTTTATGAGCAACAGTGTAGTTAGCATCAAGCGTCCAATAAAGCTCATTTAGGAGGTATTTGATGAGTTCGTTATTATCAGTATTAGTATTCGTATTAGTATTAGAATTAGTGTCAGTATTAGGAGTAGTATGATAGCTATTTGTACAGTAACTATGGGGTTCTATCCTATTTATACACACTTTGACCAGGTGTAATAATTACAGTTTATCCATCAAGAATTAATTACAATGTCACAATTACTTATTCCAACTTAATTTGCAACAGTACAGTTAGCATCAAGAGTCTGATGAAACTCATTTAGGAAGTATTTAATGAGTGTAATAGTAGTAGTAGTAGTAGAAGTAGTAACAATGGGGTTCATTCTATTAATACACACTTTGACCAGGTGTAATAATTACATTTTATCCATCAACAATAATCACATTGTCACAATCATTTCAAGGAAAAGAGGGAAAATATTAATTATTACTTATTTATTCCAACTTTATGAGCAACAGTATAATTAGCATCAAAAGTTCAATAAAACTCATTTAGGAGGTATTTGATGAGTTATTATTATTATTATTATTATTATTAGTCGTAGTAGTAGTACTAGTAGTAACATGATAGCCATCAGTACAGTAACTATTCTATTCTATTCTATTCTATTCTATTCTATTCTATTCTATTCTATTCTATTCTATTCTATTCTATATTGATGCATGAAGACTACAGATTCAGTATCACTGACAAGCCCTTCCATCACCTTACAAATAAAATGTTCACATACATATATTGTACATTTGGTGTCTGATATATGTATATGTGCATTTATTTTTGCAGCATTAACAATGTAGAATATGAATATATAGAAACTATAGAATAATTTTATTGATAGTTTTCAATTTAACTTCAACTATTCTATTCTATTCTATTCTATTCTATTCTATTCTATTCTATTCCTGGAGTTTGAAGGCCCCACAGTCTGTGTCATTGTGAGTCAATACCACCATCTTATTGTCCTCTGGTGTTACTACAGTGAAGTACAACAAACCAGATATCATGGAATACTGGTTTTATTAGGAAAAAATGTCCAGCAGGATTATTAATATATAATAAAGTTGATCTTATATAGTCTTTTATTCCTGTATGGGTGTGAGCAATTAAAATATTCAATAAACTCATCTCTGATTCTTTTATATTAATAGGTTAGTCTGACTCTTCTTATTTATCTTATTTCACCTTTGTTCAGATAACTTTTCAGTCCAACATTAATTATTCTATCCTCTAATCTAGACTAATTCTGTTACCTCTAAAATCTTACTCATAACTCAAACAGGTTTTTTTTAAATCCTGTTTTGTCTAAATTGTGTCGAGTGTTATTGCCCCTTTATTCAGTTATCTTACATCTTCTGCTCTATTCTCTTCTATGAAGGATTCATATTATGTTTCATTAATGAATACTCATGTTGTGTTACGTATTCTGTCTTCATTACCTTTATTATGTTTAATCTATCTGGACATACTTTATTGTGCGCTATCGTAAATTTTAACAGTTGAACTACAGCGCCATCTCCTGGTAAAAAAGCGCCACAGTGTTTTTAAAAGTCTGATGAAACTCAGGGAGGAGATACTCAAGTAGAAGTATTCAGATATTTTAGTTACTGTGAGTAAAAGCAGAAATACCACAGTGTACAAATACTACAGTAGAAGTAAAAGTACAGACTCCAGAATGTAACTTAAAAAAGAAAAGAAAAGACTAACAAACACTCTTTAGAAAAAAGGTCTTGTATTTCAGTGGGACTCAATGAGCTGAATAAAATGCACTTTACAGAATTAAAACATAAAATTCTCATGATCCAGAACATCTATTATGGAAGAATATTTGTTGTTCATGAATGCAAAGTCCATTTAAGATACAGTCCCTCTGCAACATATTATAAACATACACATTTATATAAAAATATGAAGTATGGAACGCGTTAGATAAATATAGTTGAGCAAAACTATAATAATTACCATACTTTTTGATACAGTAAAGTATAAATATGCATAAAAATAATACTTTGTGTAATTTTACTTTGGTTTTACTAAGTCTTAGGTCAATTAAAAGTACCTCAAATTAGTCCTATAGTAAAAGTATTTACATAACTCTTCTACAATTTCTTTGAAAATATCTGCTTCAAACATTAAATGTGCTAAATCTTACATATTTTAATAAGATGAATCAGAAAACGAATGACCAAAGTACTGGTTAGCTCATGTTTTCAATATATATGATGGTGTGTTATTACATGTGTATTGGTTTATGTAAATTTATACAATAGATTTATAAATATTCCACTAGAAAGAACCTGTGAACCTGTGAAGTGAATGTGTTGTCATGTACAGAGACTGTTTTGAGGTAGATTTGGTAGCTCTGACTCAAACATTCATTTTGAATAAAACCCGTTCTCTCATTAATTCTCAGAATTTCACATTTTGGCCCAAGAGTGTACCTTAGAAATTAACCTATAAAGACCCAACACTATTTTTGTGTCAGTTCCCAGATGAAATTTTTCTTTATATTTAACTTTTTTAATCATAAAGACCCAAACATTTATCATCTACCAAAACCATCTACTGATAGAAACTGTTTAATACCTGTTGATTGACTAATACATGTGAATAATTAGTGTAAAAGGCAGTTTGTCATCTTTTTCACAGTCATCAGATATGACCCATCTGGATGTTCCAAGGCTCCGTAGTTACCGTGGAAACACTGAGTTTATGTTCAGTTAATAAGAGATTTTGCTGAAAAACTCACTTTTTCTTCAGTTTTCTCTGTTATTTATATAAAAATCCTCAATTTTACTCTAAAATTTTATGAACATCTACATGATTAGCAAATTAAATGATGGAAAATACCAGATTTTTACTGAAAAAAAACACAAAATATAGAAGATAATATTACAATAAATGGTGATAAACCACTTAAGGATGGTTAAATTTGGAGAAAAATTAATTTGGCAAGAGCCACAAATGTCACACTGGGTCCTTATGGGTTAAAACCAACTAGCACATTGACTTAATTTTTTTTTATCAGTGACTCAAATTTGGTAAAGTTGAACTACTTTTACTTGTAGAACAGTGTAATCACTGATGTGAGTTCAGTGTCTGTAAACCAGTGGAAAAAGCACAAAGTTAGTAAAAGATCATGAGAGTTAAAGTGTATAAATAAGTTTAACTGATGGAATCCACCAGAGACTTTAAGGAACAATAAATATTAGACAAACATTCATCTGTCACCAAATGCAGCCCCAGAGGGTGGACGACTCCGTATAAATAGAATCTTTTTTCAACATGATGTATGAGGAAGTTTTTCTGTTCCCATGATCAATAATCAGTGGTGGAAGTTTTCACGTCTTTTACTTTATACAAACTTTACACAAAAACTCATAAAAACAGGCCTCTGTCCAGTTTTATGATGAAGCTTTATCAGTGACTCAAGAGGGTTTTAGAGTTTTTTAGATGAAGAGGAAGAGGAAATAAGGAGAAATAAAGAGAGGGGGGGGGGTGTCAGCTTATAATAGGCACTCATTAGCCATCAGTCTATCACAAACAATGGAGACTAAAGGAATGAATCATGAAAAATATTATAGTTGTTTAAAATTTTGGCACTGGCAATGATTCTGTCGGATGGATGGATGGATGGATGGATGGATGGATGGATGGATGGACGGACGGACGGATGGACGGACGGACGGACAGACGGACGGACGGACGGACGGACGGACGGACGGACGGACGGACGGAGGGACGTATGGAAGGACGGACGTAT
>JAPTGZ010000002.1:5547697-5559688 GCA_029814645.1 Fowleria isostigma | reverse complement strand
ATGTAATCAAGTACTAACTCCTGTGCGTATCATGTGACTAAAACAGACAGAAAAGAAAACATGGAATGAATAAAAGCCCTGTTTTTGTCAGCACAATGTCAAAGCTATTATTGTAAGAACTTATAGGATTTTTGTTATTATTGTTATTGTTATATTTGTCCAAACACAGGTATCTTTAATTGGACTGGGCATTAAAATGAACAAGAAATCGAACAAAACATAGGGTGGTCTAATAATTTTTTCCGCAACTGTAGAAGTATTTATGTTTTTGAGAAATTGATAAATGAGGTTAACTACCTACAAAAGATCCAAGGGGATGGATTTTTCATACAGCCTTATACTAAAAGGAAGCTAAAACATACTCTTATGTGGAGATGGAGTGGGATTAAATGTTATACTACCACCCACTCCTTTTTGATATGCCAGTGAAGTCACATTCTGTTTATATGTATAGGATTTTCATGTTTTCTTGCAATTTGTTTTATTTCTAAGGAAATAAAGCAGGATTACTTTGTTTTGTTGCATATTTGAAATATGAAACTGACTGACCTACAGAACTGCTTATTAAATAATAATAATGACAAACTTGAAAATAAATAGGAATAAAATATAAATGTAAACAAAAGGCAAAGACAAACTACAGTTTTAAACAGAACACTCCAGAATATTGAGGGCAACAAGCCATAGATATAAACTGTGTGAAATTTATATTCATCTGCCCGCCCCACTTTGCAGATACCCTACTGGTTAATCAATATGTGGATGTTGGGTTATTTTTTCAAGTAATTTACACAATTTTTCATGCTTTTTATGATTTAAAATCAGCTGATACTGGATTTCTCGGTGACCCTAATGAAGGTCACAAGCTGAAAAATGCTGATTTAAATTCGGAGTGAAATAAGGTGCTGTTAGAATTCTTGACATTCCTTCAGAAAACTTTTTCTTTTCTATGCTCCTCAGAGGTGCCTGCTTAGATTTACCTTTTTTTTTTTAAGAAGAAATACTCATAGAATGTGCTTTTTTTTTTCTTTTTTTTTTTACTGTGCATGTCAATGCCTCACACAGACCAACATATCCCTCAGATAAAATCAAACCATGTCAATACAAGGATGTTCCTGTAACTGGTTAGATACAAGGGAGTCGATATTTTAATAGGGATGGGGATTTATCAGTAAGAGCATGACTCAAAAATACTCCCTTATGCATATAATTCAATAGAGAGATGAAGTCCCGGTCGTGGTGGTTGTGTCTCATGTGACCTACTGCCACAAAAAACAAAAACAACAACAACCCTTGTTACAGTCAGTAATTAAAGATAAGTTGTTGTTTTTCTGCATCATTCACACATATGATTTTCTGTTTTAGTTAATTTAAGTTAATTTCCAAGTGAATAAAGTACCAGTTTGCGGTAAAACAGTTGAAGACTACACACCTACACCACCTGTCATAAGCCCCTTTTACACAGCACTTATATCATGGGAATATTTTGCCTTTTTTAAGCGCTTTGTAACGCCTCTGGAGGTAGTACCCGAGCCGCGATAAAGGTGATTTGATTCCAGAACATGTGTCCCCTGTGTAAAAGTCCAGCCTGTCTCACCTCTGTTACACCTTTACTTGGCTGTGTAACTTGGTGAATAGAATGGTATCACCATCTTGCCTTTTTTCAGCAATTTCTGTGTAAAAGTGGCTGTTGTAACTGTCTCTGTGGACATGTGCTCAGAGTCTGAAGGCGTCTCTTCAACATGACTACACCGGAGGCATTTTCACCACTTTAATACTTCACTCTTTAAAGACTGAGGTAAAATGTGTCAGAACAGCAGCGACTTTAGTAACAGTTTCTTCCCTGCCTTTGCCCCAAACTATGTCATTTATGACGAACAAAGAATCATCTTTCAATTTGTCAAACATGTCTAAATGATACAAAATTCAGTATGTTATGAGAAAAATGACCATAGACCACTATTTGTATTTTTTTTCCAAAGCCCAATCCCATGGGTTGAGACCTCGATTTCCTACACATAAAGCTGAAGTGCTTAATAGTTTTTTGCATCACTGGGGAAAAAACCCATAATAACTTTTCAGAAACAGGAAACAATAATTCTACCCCCTTCTCTGGATTCTTTTTATCAGGCTATAGATTCATCGACGTCATGACATTCGGTTTTTAATGTTCACAGGTTTTTTTCAAATGAATGAACCAGCATCAGATTTGTAATATAATAAGTCTTTTTTTACTTATATAGGAAGTAGGAATGAGAGGTGTTTGACATTTCTCACTGTATCCCTAATTTCTGCAGCTTTAAATTAAACCCATCTATACACAGTGGCTCCTCAGCTTGAGACAATTAATATTAAAATAAATAGTTTTCTGGGCAACACGGTGGTGCAGTGGTTAGCTCTGGTGCCTCACAGCAAGAAGGTCCCGGGTTGGATTCCAACATCAGTCGGTGGGACCTTTCTGTGTGGAGTTTGCATGTTCTCCCCGTGTCTGCGTGGGTTTTCTCCGGGTACTCCGGTTTCTTCCCACCATCCAAAGACATGCACTAGGTTAACTGGTTAATCTAAATCGCCCATAGGTGTGAATGAGAGACTGTTTGTTTGTCTCTATATGTCAGCCCTGCGATGAGCTGGCGAAATGTCCAGGGTGTACCCCGCCTTTGCAGCTGGGATAGGCTCCATGTGACCCCTCTGACCCTGGTGAGGATAAAGCGAGTTCAGAAAATGGATGAAAAAATAGTTTTCTCTTTAGCCTTTGAATGGACTTCAAATCCACTTTGATTTAACTGCCACTACCACTACTGTATCTGTTCCTACATGTGTTATTTCTACCGTTGTTACCCGTGCTTTTGTTGTTTTACTTCTACTAAATCCTCACTCTAATGTCTCTGTGGTGATTATAAAACACATACTGTATACAGCAGCCTGGTCCACAAAAGGTGTACAGTGTGTAGGAAACAATAGCTTCATGTTCCACATCTGGATGCCAGGTAGTCTGACCCCCCGCTGCACTTAAACACACACACACACACACACACACACACACACACACACACACACACACACACACACACACATGCATACACACACTTTTTTCCAAGCGGGCAAGCAAGGGGGCCTGTTAAGCTAACGGGAGATATTTAGCCCCCAGACTAGGGAAATAAAAAGTGTAATGTAATGGAGCCAGCTGTAAAAGCACAGAGTGGCACAGAACAGAATATTAAAGGACATGGCCTGAGGGAGTGGGAAGCAGTGGAACCGGACCTGAGGCCAGACTGATCCATGGTACCGATACGTCCACCACTCACAGGAATGTTAGAACCTGAGGATGAAAATAGGACAGACATGTGATATTGAACATACAGGTTTAAGTAGGGGTCTGTTTCAGTTTCAGTTTATTTTGAATATAGTTAGCCTCAGAGCATAATTGCCTAAGTCATTTATAACATGGACAAAAGTATTGGGACATGGTGATTTCAGGTGTTTCTTTTGTAACACAGTTCTGAGATAGAAAACATTAATATCAAATGTGATACTATTGTTTTAAATTGTGATAAATATCAGATTGATTACTACTATTGATGTTTTTTTTAAATTTCAAATCATCATGAACAGGACATCTGGCAGCTATAGATATGTTGTGTCTCAATATTTTTGTCCATATAATTTATGAACATTAATATTTCCTTAAAGTTTAATGGGAGATTTTTCTTCCAAAGTGAGATGTGAAAAAAGTAGATGGTTAGTTGAGGTAGAACACTATTATTTATTATTATTATATTATTTACAGTCAGAGCATGAAAAAACATTTAAAATCACAGTATAGATTAAAAAAAGGTCATGTCTACCACCACAGTACTGGGGCAATGAAATATCACCTTGTCTAATGCCACAGAGCCAGTCAAATGTTAGCATCTGCACTGTGACAATAAGCAGAAACAACATTTTGTTGCCACAAAGCCAATCATGATACTGATACATGAAGGGACTCCTAATTTTGGGCACATTTCACCTGTGGGTGAGATTACATCCTGCATCACTGATGTGTTGTGTTTGATGTGGGTTCTTGTGTCAGCGTGGTGTCATAATCCTGTTACCCCCTAACCCCTAACCCTAACACATAGAATGTACCCCTAGCCCCAGGCAAAATGCCCCCAAAATAGGAGAGCCATTCCATGAACTCATTAGCCTCTTGTTCCACAGTACTGTGGTAATATATGATGTATATATTGACATACACTAGACAACAAAATTATGTCAATCTGCAAATAATATTGTTTTGGCCTTTTGGCCACATAATACAGGCATTGTCAATACCCTGAAACAATATTTTTGGTGAATGGGTCCCAGAGCAGAAAAATCTCATAAAGTCGCCCACATGTTGCCATACAGATAGGCAAAATATCGCATTTTTGGAAAAGATAACAATAACAGTGGAGGATTACAGAGTTGTGTTTGTGCTGCAGGCACTCCTAAATTTATTCGAACTACTACAACAAATCCTGATCTACTGATCTAACATGTCTAATACCTGTTGATCCATGAATCCTATCAATACATGCAAATAACTGGTGTCTTTTCAGGGTCATCAGATGTGACCCATTTGGTCGTCCAGAGGCTCTGTAGTTACCGTGGAAACGTCATCTTTTATAATACTGATTAACCAGTAAAACCCATGGAGATGGATTAATGAGAATGGATGGAGATAGTGAGTTTATGTTCAATTAATGATATACAGTATTTGACTGAAAAAGTCACTTTTTTTTCTGATAAACTAAACCTCAACTTTAATTCTGAGCTTTTATGAACATTTACATAATCAGTATATTAAATGCAGAAAAAAATTCTTGATGGTGAATGAAGAAATGCAAAATAAAGAGAATAATATTACAATAAACAGTGATAAATCACTTTAAAAAAGGTGTGATATAGCGAAAAATTCATTTGCAATCTGCCACAGAAGTAGCACTGGGTCTTTATGGGTTAATAAGTTCCTTATGAGTTTTTTAGACACAACCAGATCTAGTGGAAATATTCAGTCTACAGCTGGAGTTATGGAAATATATATGACTATTTCAAAAGTTCAGTAGAGAAGAAAATGAAATATTGTAAAATGTGAGCTATCATCTCTGGGAACAACTTCACACTGTTCACAAAGAGCAAGAAAAAGAAAAGAGCGCAGTGTGAAAAGCCTCCTGGAAAACATTCAGCATTTTAGAAAGATTAATCCAAGCTCCCAGTGTGGATTTTGTCACATTTATCAACATGTGTGGAGTGCAGAATACGATGTATGTGGCAGTAGGAGAATGAATGTGGAGTATGCAGATGCCAGTTGTTCCTGTGTGGGCCCCTGGCTCTGCTCTCTGCTATATAATCACTTTAATGCTACATTAAATAGTGCATATGTCTGTATGGGTATGTGTGGAGGAACTGTGGTTTTCTGAGGTCCTGTTTTCCTCTGCTCTCCTGCAAGACGCTATATTAAAAAACATCAAAAATTAAAGTTTTCATAAGCGCCATATTATTAAGTTCATTTCTGGCTGCCCCGCTCTGAGGTAATGCAGCACAAAGATGGATTTTACGAGCACTTAACACTAATGTTGCATTAATGCTGCAGTCATGAGCTCATGTTGAGAGCCTCCCCTACCTTTCACACCTCGGCCACATACATCTGACTTTACCTCACTCCCTCCTCACTCCCAAACGCCTGAACTCTGAAACTGGACGGTCTCCAGGCTCTGGAAGACTGAAATCCCAAATAATGTTCATTGTTTGTTTTATTGTTTATGTTGAAATGTGTGGAGACAGACTCATGTTTGACCTCCTTTAAACTGATCTTTTGTTGGCATTTTAATTCGCCCTCTGTGTTGGATCATTGTATGTGTTCATTATATACCTCCTCCTCCTCCTCCTCTTCCTCCTCCTGTTACTCCTACTGTCATCTTAGGCCTCCAACACCTCCTTGTCCTTGTTCTCCTAGTCCTAGTCCTCTTACTCATCCTCATCTTATTCATCTTGGTCCTCCCTCCTGATCCTTGTACTCTTATTTTACATCCTCCTTCTTCTTGCCCTCATCCTCCTACTTTTCCTAGTCTTTGTCCTTCTACTTTTTGTCTTCTTTCTTGTCCCCATCCTACTCCTTCTTGTCCTCCTCATCAACCTCGTCCTCCTACTCCTCCTGGTCCTCATCTTACTAGTCCTCCTACTCTTCCTAGTCTTCCACCTACTACTACTCCTCCTACTCCTCATCTTACTAGTGCTCTTACTCCTCATCCTACCAGTCTTCTCCTTGTCTTCAACCTACTGGTCCTCCTACTCCTCCTAGTCTTCTTCCTACTAGTCCTCCTACTC
Organism: Fowleria isostigma; assembly: GCA_029814645.1. NCBI lineage: Eukaryota > Metazoa > Chordata > Actinopteri > Kurtiformes > Apogonidae > Fowleria > Fowleria isostigma. The sequence continues at coordinate 5,553,340 of JAPTGZ010000002.1, read as the reverse complement.
CTACTAGTCCTCATCTTACTAGTCCTCCTACTCCTGCTAGTCCTCATCCTACTAGTCCTCCTACTCCTACTAGTCCTCATCCTACTCCTCCTAGTTGTCTTCCTACTAGTCCTCCTACTCCTCCTAGTCTTCTTCCTACTAGTCCTCCTACTCCTACTAGTCCTCATCTTACTAGTCCTCCTACTCCTGCTAGTCCTCATCCTCCTAGTCCTCCTACTCCTACTAGTCCTCATCCTACTCCTCCTAGTCTTCTTCCTACTAGTCCTCCTACTCCTCCTAGTCCTAATCTTACTAGTCCTCTTACTCCTTCTAGTCTTCATCCTACTCCTCATACTACTAGTCTTCCTACTCCTCCTACTCCTCCTAATCTTCATCCTACTTCTCATACTACTAGTTTTCCCACTCCTCGTCCTCCCACTCCTCGTCTTCATCCTACTCCTCATACTACTAGTCTTCCTCCTCCTAGTCCTCCTTGTCCTCATCTAAATAGTCTCCCTACTCCTCCTAGTCTTCATCCTACTAGTCCTCCTACTCCTCCTAGTCCTTGTCCTACTAGTCCTTCTACTCTTCCTAGTGCTTGTCCTTTTAGTCCTCCTACTCCTTGTCCTACTAGTCCTCCTACTCCTCCTTGTCCTACTAGTCCCCCTACTCCTCCTAGTTCTTGTCCTACTAGAACTCCTGCTCTACCTAGACCTCATCCCCTCATCCTACTACTCTTCCTAGTCCTTCTCCTACTAGTTCTCCTAGTCCTAGGCGTCCTAGTCCTCCTCCTCCAAGTCATTGCTCTACTCATCCTCTTTCTCTTTGTCCTCCTCCTCCTTCTACTACTTTTTATTTAAAGGCAGATCCAGGTCAACATACAGAGAAGTAGAAAATCAATAAAACAATAACATACATGATTACACACAAAGACAATGGAGTTGTGCACCACATTCTACATGTGTCACTTATCACTGCCCTCATAGAATAATTACTTAAGTCATATTTCTGGCCAAATTGCAATATCTACATAATTTATTCTCCTAGAACTGCTGCACCATTTTGTATCATTGGCTATGTCCTGAAAAAAATATGACTTTTTACCAATTATGTTATGAGGCTGACAATATGCTTCTTTACCTAGCTTTGTGTCTTTCTTGACATGGGTCATAGTGAACCTGACAGGACTCCATCTTCCTATATCTCCTTTTCCACTGCACCTTGTAAAGCATTTTGAATTGCCCTGTGTATGAATTGTGCTATACACATAAACTTGCCCTGCTTTGCTGAGTACTTGGATGTCTCAGTGGATCAGCTGACAGACTCTGTACTACATTATAAAGCCGAATCTTTAAACCCTGCATGTCATTTGTTACTATTTATCCCTTCATTCTTTGTCCTTCTATTATTTTTTAACTACAACTAGAGGAACTGTTCAGATAACTTCTACAGGACAGTAAAGTGGCACTTACATGTAATTTAAGGTCATACTTAAGGCCTTTCCTTATGTTAAGCATCATATATCCATGTTGTAACCAGATGTTTTCATACCATCCTGCAGTATAAGTGTCATTTTCTGTTTTTAATAAAAACATAGACCTACACATTTTTTGGATTTTTTTGACTTCTTACAGCAGACAACCTGTGAGGCTTTAATGTCACCCACCTCCTTCCCCTGACAAATGTCACAAGTACAAGACCACTTGTTAACCAATAAATTTCTATATCTTGTTCTTTTTTTCCTGCTCTACCACAAAGTGCAAAAACCATACAGGGTTCCCTTATGTTTTTCCACCTGTAAATCACTAAAACTAGGACTAACTTATCAGCCGAGTCTAACAGGCTGTATTTATTGGCTGCAAGTGCTGTTACAGGTCCACAGGAATTCCACCGAGTTACAACCCGTATGACTTAGTGCGCATTTCCCTCCACACATGCGGGTTCACATGAAAGTAGATGAATATAGGTGAAGTCACATACATGACCCCATGCAGAGAACCATTAATTTTTATACTGTTTACCATCTCTGCAAAGTCCTAATCAGTTGATTTACAGGCTCTGTACTGCCTCTATGTATTTCTGCAAACTCCTTTTATATTAGATTCAGGTTTCTATTATGTTTTGCTTTGTTTTTATGGGCCAATTTAAAGCCGTCAAGCTGCCCTCCGTTAAAGGCTTACATCGTACTTCAGGCCCACGCTAAAGCTTATTTTAATGAAATTCTTTCAGTTTTGATGACAGAAAAAAGTAAGTTAGCCAACAGCAGTGGACGCACCGCTGCTGTTTTAACACCTCCACATTAACAAGGGCTTTAACTTAATACAAATAGATGGAAAGTTGAAAACATACCAATTTATAAAATAAATACACAGGAAAAATGTGGTTGCTGCCACTTAGAGTAAAAACTGTAAGTGTTTTCTATTTATGCTTCTGATACATCTATAGATTTTTACTGCAAAGTGTTTTTTTTTTTTTTTTGGTAACTTGGTGCAAACAGCCCATTAAATTATTATTGAGTTATTACTGTTTCTGACTGGTACCAACTTACGTCAAACTCACATTTATTCTCCTGATTAGATTTCTTTTCAGGACTATGTGAATGTATTACAATTTTATTTAATCAGAATATGAAAACCGGTCCCATTTTGTAACTATTCCAACATACACTGACGACTTAAGACCAAAGGCCAGATTCACTAAAGGTTTGCATGTATCAAAATGAGTGCAAAACTATTTTACATGCAAAAAAGTACAAACTGATTTACTATCAGTGTGCAATAAGGGTTGCATCTGTCAAAGGTGTTTGAGCCAATTAGTATGTTCGGTAACATGAATATGTAATATGGGGAGTTAACCTGCAAGTACTGGGAGAAGAAAATGAAAATATATTAATTCAGCACACGCAACGTGATTTACCAAACCCAAACTCAATTTTGCTGATAGAAACTGTGCCTTTATACAACATGTCTCAAAAGGACATATAAAGGAGGTTTGCGTGCATTTGTGAATGCATTTTTCACCCTCCTCTGAACATTTATGAATTAATAAGGAAACATTTATTAAAACTTATCACCTTGTCTCCAAAATGAAAGCCTTGTGGAGCCGAGTTCATGCCCACAGCGCTCCATGGGTGGTGCACTCCTTTCTGTGCCTCTGCTGTCTGTCCCGCATCAGGGGATTTAAAACTCTGTCACCAAGGTATGACGTTTTGATGACAGCTGTTCATGATAACGTTGTTTGCACCTGTGGTCACTAGCAGAGGAAATCTTGATAAATCACCTGCAAACCATGGTCTCTGACCCTTCACGGAAAATTCTAGATGGCACATGCACATTACCACAAGCAAAATGGGATCTTAGCAAATTTAGCCCCAAGAATCTACAACACCAGTATGTTTTTAGGATCTTTATAGTGTTCACCTCCTATTTATTTCACACCCTGAAGATGTGAACACTAAATTAGTGTGAATAAAAATATTTTACACCAGAACTTGTTTTTGCTCCAGCTGTTGATGGGCTATAATCAATGACATAACACTTCTATATACACAACAAATCTATTCCTTCAAAATTCTGTTCATAAAATCATTAATACCTCTTGCATACTAATGCAGATATAATGCAACATCCTCAACATTTTGTTAAGCTCATAACACAATTGTCTGAGTCTTATTTTTGGCAAAATTGTGATGCAGCAGTATTAGGAGAATAAAGTTACACAGATATCACCATTTGGCCAAAGGTGTGTCTTCGGCAATTATGCTACGAGGCTAATGATTTGTCTCCATACATAAACAGCATTTTAAGTCACAATAAGTGAGATTTTTACAAACACTTTTTATAGTGTAGATTCCATAAACTCTGGTTTGTGTGTATTTGTGATGAAAGGATTGTTAAACAGTGGCATCACATCCCATTTTGTTCAAGTCTATTATGTGTTTTTGTAATAAAGCTGCACCTGAAACATCAAACCCAGGTGTAAAAACCAGTGTATGACCTGCAGTAGATGGAGGTCAGTGCCAATACCTTTGGGGGATGGACTGGACCGGCGTTATGGACAAATCCACATATGAAGAATACACTTCCACAACCACCACTGAAGGTAAGGTAAGTTTACAACTGAACTACACCTTCATGACAGATTAAAGGCCCTCCGTCTGATATGTCCAGTGTTATCCACAGTGTCCACAGGATGGACAACAACTATGATTTGTCCGAGAGTTTAGAGTCATTTTCATGTTGTCGTATGGACAGAAATGTAAAAAAAAAAGCTCTTTCTCACTAAATTGGCCAGAGGTGTGAATGTGAGAGTGACTGGTTGTTTGTCTCCGTATGTCAGCTCTGCAATGAACTGGTGACTAGTCCAGGGTGAACCTCAGCTTTGCCCATAAATTGCTGGTATGGGCTGCAGCAACCTCCATAATCCTAGTGAGGATAAAGTGGGTGGAGAAAATGAATGAATGAATGAAGAACATCTGTTACTGTGGACAGGACATAAATGTACCATGGGACACCTCTGTTTTGCAGAGATACTCCGCCCACCTGACAGGTGAGTCCCATCAGGACACTGATTGGACAGCATCATTAGTGCACAGGTGTGTCACAGGTTAGTCCCAAAAAAGGACACTGTAAAAGGCCTATTGTGTACATAGAAATAATTTTAATCTTCAATTTCAGCTCAGCAAAACAATTTACCAAAAAAAAAAAAAAAATGTTTTGAGTTAAATATAGACCAAATTACTTTTACACCATCATTAGAAGAACTTGCAGCCAAATAAACATACAGTCACATGTTAATTATTGTTACATTTCTCCCAAAACAAAATCCAACAGAAGATGGACTGGAGTCGCAAGTTGGAAAACTAATAAACCATACAAAAAAAGGGGTGAAAGCAAAGTAGAGCCTTTTTTAAAGGGTTCTAAAAGGACCTAAATCTATGGTAGAGATAAAAAAAAAAGTGTAAAGATGGGCCTTAAACACACAGGTGGAAATGGGAGTGGTCATGATCGGGGAGGACAAAAAGGATGAAGTGGAGTTGTTGAGCTCTGGACAGATCAGCTCCAGCTCCTTTTAAAGACTCCCTGACTAATCACAGCCAGGTGAGGAACCACTGCAGGTGAACCTAATCTTCTTAAAACGACCTGTGGCCAATACACCGAACCAGAGGGAACATCACTAGGTTAATCAGTGCCTGTAACAGTATGTAAATATAGGCATTAGGATCTGATTTCTACCTGCAGGTTTTGGTATTGATTGGCCTGACGTGTGTGTGTGTGTGTGTGTCAGTGGTTTAACTACTGCGTTGGTAGTGCTTTCTTTCCAAATCTCTATGACAGAAATTTAATCTTTCAGTCATGATAAGGCCAAGGTCTTATCATGACTAGTTTTGTATTTATAATTGTAGTTTAGTTTTATTTTGTTTTGACTTGGGCAGCATGGTGGTGCAGTGGTTAGCACTTGTGCCTCACACCAAGAAGGTCCTGGGTTCAATTCTAGCACCATAACTGGTGGGACCTTTCTGTGTGGAGTTTGCATGTTCTCCCCGTGTCTCCATGGGTTTTCTCCAGGTACTCCAGTTTCCTCCCAAAATCCAAAGACATGCACTGATAGGTTAATTGGTTAATCTAAATTGTCCATAGGTGTGAATGTGAGAGTGTTTGTTTG
>JAPTGZ010000002.1:5505471-5519519 GCA_029814645.1 Fowleria isostigma | reverse complement strand
TTATATATTACTGTGTGCCCTCTACCTAACCTCCATCCCCCTTTTTGTCTTTTTGGTTTAGGGGAATGGCAGTTTGTATGTATGTATGTATGTATATATGTATTTATGTATGTCCAGTATGGTTACCTGTACATGTATGTATGTAAATTTGTATGTATTTATGTATGTATATATGTATGTACAGTGTGCATGTACGTGTGAAAGGTGGGTGGGAGGGATTCTATGGGTTTAGCTAAGAAAATCAATTCAAAATTCTGTATGTAACATGCTTCATATACCCTTTTTTTCTTTCTTGAATAATACATATCTATCTATCTATCTATCTATCCATCTATAAAACCATAATTTAAAACTTTTTAGTTAAATATTTATTTGCCACATAGGAACAACTGTTCCATAACTTGACACCCCTAAATCTTACATTCTCAATTTTTACATTCTCAAAGATGTTTTTTTTTCCAGTTGATGAAAGGTGAATTAACCTATAATATAAACATTTCATTTCATTTTTCATTCATTTGTTTAAAGCAGAAAAAGACAAAAAACTTTTTTTTTAGTGTACAATAAACTTGATGACAGAATAAATACATTAATAATAATAAAAATAATAATAAAGACAATATAACAAATGCCATGCACACTGGTAACATCAGAACAAATTCAAAATGTACTGCTCAAGAAGAAAACTTATGAAATCCCACTCTCAGCACATTTATACAACTTAATACATGATTTTCGCTTCCTTAAAGTCAAATATGTCACAACCTCATCTCATTTTCCCCCTTAATTTAAAGACTTTTTTTAAATTTTATTTTCGCTGCTGCAAACACCGTAATTTCCTTACGGTGGGATCAATAAAATAACATTTTATCTCATCTTATTTTACGCACACAAATATATAGCTGTAATATATGGAATCTTCATATGAAATTTAACATTTAATCTATTTTTTTTCCCTTTATAAAAGAGCTAGCAGGTGTCAGATCAGTCCCAGGCCTTCCAGTAGATACTAGGCCTGACAGGTGTGGCACAGGTATCACGAATAAAAACACACTCGTTACCGACTCACCCAGACACAGAAGAGCCCCCGGTACCACAGCCCTCTCCATAGTCACGGCCCGTATGCTCTCCACCTAACCTGTACTGATTTTTTGGTTTTGTAGATTATTAAAAATAACAGTGAATCGGAGCCGCCCAAACGTCAGCGCATCGAAACCCGAATACCTCTGTCCGCCGCGCGCCACCGGGTGCGGCCGACGTCCGTGTTTGATTGACAGCAGTCTCAACCAATCACAGCGACGGCTCAGGTAACATTGTTGTTGCACCGATGTGACTTGTTCCAACCTGTCCTGTCTTCTTGAAATCCACCTGGTGGTTCACAGACTCTGTTTACCCCATTTTTGACAGTATCGATCTGTAAGTAGATGCAGTTTTTAGGGTTTTCAGTGTTTCTGAATTTCACCAAACAGTGTAAATGATTTCTTGGATTCCAAATTTTTATTCATTTCTATTAAAAGCTTCTAAGGTTATAAATAAAAAAAAAAGTTACATTAAAGTGTCTGTCTTTGTTCAGCATTAGCACGTATCTTCATGTTGTAATGGAAACAGAAAGAATTGAGGTATTAGTGGTGACTAAACCAAACACTTGTGTGGGGGTGGTGCAAACTGATGTGAGCTGTTGGAACAAGAAAAGCGTTTTCCCCGTCAAACTGGTTTGATGGGTATTTATAACCCAGGGCACACATGCAAATACACACACACACACACACACACACACACACACACACACACACACACACCATATATGTGAAGTAATTTAAACCTTTTAATAAAAACCTAACTCTTCTTACATGGAATTAAAACTGCCTTCATATGTTCATGCCCCTACATCTTCACAATTATGTGGATAGGAAATAAGTAATTTGTGTTTAATGCGTTAACAGACATTTGTTATAAAGTTGATTTTACTATGTAAATGAACACATTTTATCCATTTTCTACGTGTTCTTTGATTTTGCACACAGCTGGAGTTTTGCAGTGCACATAACATAACTATCATTGTTCAAATTGTTCAACTCCTCTTTATCGAGTGCTGATTATGGCTCTCATCCTCCTGCAGACGTTTCAGGACAAGCCACAGGAAACAACAGGGTTTATAGGAAACGTGGTCTTAATTTTAAGAAAAACACAATGTTACAAGTAGCACCTTTTATACTATACTAATATACTTTATGAGCACCAAGTTAACACAATTGTTGTTGCACAGTAAAGCCTCTCCATGTGGTTTGTACCTGGAAGAATGCCGGCTTCAATCCCCATGTTAGCTGTGCAAAACACATTCAGGAAAGAATGAGTAATGCTCTCATTTGTCCAAACATTGAGATATTGAGAAGATCATGGCAGGTAACCCCCAGCAGCAGCAGCAGCGGCAGCAAAGCTAAACAGTTGCAGAAATCAGAAATAAGAGGACGACTGTGGTTGTGGTCGGGTGAAAACAGATTGCATGTTCAGCAGGCTTTGCTGAATAAATAAAGGTTAAAAAGAAAGTCAACATCCTGGCGTTTCCAGCCCAGAACTGACTCATCTCCGTCGGGGTCGGTTGTCTTCGTCCGATTGTTTGGTATCTTGTGGCGTGAAAGGGAGAGCAGTCAGATGGTTATTCAGCACTTTTGTCTTCTTTTCCTTCACATTTTCTGCTCCACATGGATTTCATTTTCTGTCAAAGCTGCAAAGTAAAAATCACAACGTGCACTGTAAAAACTAAATATGATCATTTCATACTTAAAATTAATGGGGTTTTTTTTTGGTGTTCATTTAGTGTTATAAGAATTGAGAATACTCAATGCTGTACATATTTATTTTAATGTAAGTAGTGTATCAGGTGAGAAGGATAGGCACAATGATCCGCTATTGCGTCTAGCCTATTTCATTTTTTGGGTTTTATGCTTATTATGATTATTGTATTAAGTTAAATGATTAATGTTTAAAGCAAAACTAAGCAATTCATTCATTTATTTAAAATAAAACATGACATTTAATCAAGTAGACAGCGTTCTAAAATATTGATTAAAATGTGTTAAATAAAATATATTTAATCCAGTCAATATTTTTCACAAGATAACCAGTGATGGATGGCGCTGAAATGTTTATATATATGTACATATATATACATATATATACTTACTCAGCCAATGTCCTGTAGTTTATCTGAATTTTTATATTGAAGTTGTTTTTCAATTTCTATGTAACTGTGTTCACTTCTTTGTCATGTGAACATGCTAAACCATTGGAGAACAGGTGACATACGACTGCATTCTCAATAGAAGATTAAACATTCACCTCAGTGTAGTTTTGGCAACATTTAAAATACACTGTTGCCTATAAAGTTGAACTAATACACATATATGCATAATATCAAATATCGCTTTTGTATTTATTTTCATTATACTAAATAAAATCACTTTACATGCATGTTATCAATACCTCAAAAGTACAGAAATTATTTAACAGTGTTAATTGCTACTCAAAATATTATATTAAAAAAATCCAAAAATCAGATGGAAAGTTAAGACTAATCATTTACAGTTTCTTTTTTTTTATATTGAAGTTCACATTTTGTTATAAAGTTTGCATCTTCTATTTTAAATATCTCAAATTCAAGGTAATATCTGTTAAAAGTGCATTTATTAAATAAGTGCAACGTGTTATCGACCTGGCATTATTTCAAACCAGTCTCTGTTTTTACAGTGCATAAGGAAGCCCAGGATTTGATGAATATGTTATTTTCATCTTCGTTTAAGCTTCTTTTTGGGATCCCGTCCACTACTGACAGATATTTGACACAGAGAAATTGAAGGAGACCCTGAAGGTATTTCCAGTCTGTCTTTATCTCCTCTGTGCTTCTGTCCGTTGTGGTGGAGGGAAGTGGTTTCCTCCACGTTGGCTACAAATGCCAGAGACAGACAGATAATTACACCGTCAGGATGAGATCTTATTGTGCATGCGCTTCATCGATGCTGATCTGTTACTCGTCTGTTTGACTGATGCAATTTGTCTCCATTTTTCATTGTAAAGTTGAGTTTTGGCCAACGGCTTCATCCCCCTTTAACCCCCCATTTGGCCTTCGTGCTTCACATAGACGTCTTCTTCATCCAAGTCACTGCTCAGACTCGTCTCCTGCTTATGAGCTGGAAGTTTTCCCTCAGAAGAAACGAGCTGCATCTCATGAGAATTTCCTGAGCTGCACATAAATTACGTGGCTTTCAACGTTTGGCGTGATGTTTAACCACACTGTGAGGTTTAGAGGACAGTTGTGAGGAACATGGTGTCACTATAACTCTTGATTACAACCCAGTGGGAACGATTCAGTCATGTAAAATCCATTTTCTGCACATTTTCATAAAAAATAGTCTCCTGAAGATGACATGGAGTAAAATTAGAAAAGATGTTTGATAAATGGAATAGTGGGAAGGGAGGATTTTTACATGATTTCAAAATGAAAATGTTTAGAAAATGACTAATATCACTGTCCTCTCCCAACAAATATTCCATAAAATAATTCTAGTCAGAGTAAATGTTCCACTTTTACAGTTTCATCAAGTTGACATACAGTTGGATTATTTCTTTCTGAAAATAGTGAAATGTAGTAAAATAGTAAAATTGAGATCTGTCTTGAATAAAAACATTGTATAAAAAAAAGTCTATAAATAATGTTACAGGAATATGTTTTTCCAGTCATATGATGTACCATATCAATTAAGGAAATTATTTTCTAATTGTTTTTTGTTTTGAATTAATTAAAATAAAATTAAAATGAATCATCTACAACACTGAAACAAAGTTGAGACTCAATATATTGGACTCATTGCCTGAGTTGAGGTTCAAAAACTGGAAATATATACATTTTTATGTGATTCTAATAATTTTGTCAAAATTTAATGTATAATTTGTGGTGATAAAAAGTGATCTTTTATTAATGGCAAATTCCATTTTTTTCTGCTTGGTTATTTCCTTTCTTTTAGCTAGCAAAATCTTCATTTAGAGTAACAATCTCATAATAAATAACTTAAACCATCATTTATTCATTTATTTCATTTTCATTTTGAATATAAAAAACAAAAACAAGGAAAATAATAAATGATATCAATCATATACAATAAAAAAGGACCAAAACAAGCCATAGTTGTTGTTGTCCAACCTGTGAACACTGTGGATAATAATGGATGTATCAGACTCAGAGACTTTAATCTGTCATAACTGTGGAGTTCAGTTATAAAGTTCCATTACTTTAAGTGTCAGTTGTGGCTGTAGTGTATTATTTACATGATGTGGATTTGTCCATAACAAATGGTCAGTCTCCTAAAGGTGTTGGTGCTGACCTAAGTCTACTGCAGGTCACACTGGTTTATGCACCTGGATTTGATGTTTCATTAACACAAAGCTGACATGAGTAAAACACTGATATGCCATATTTTCCAGTCTTTCTCTCATGAATATGGACATAATGTTTTTAACAATCTTTGGGAGGCCTCCAAAGATCTGTTTCGCAAGATATAATTTCTTAAATTTTTTTGATTTGTTTTTTGGATGGGGCATTAAGTTCTGAAAATGTCAGATCCTGTAAATCATTTCATGAGGAAGCGTATCAAAAAGCTGTTTTACCAAACCCTGCTCTGACTCTGAATCACCATTTGGAGGGTGTTCTGAAAGCAGAGACCATCACGCGTTTGGTTTTCACACATGTACGCACAAAGATCAAATGGAAACCACCAAAGGAGAGATTTATACAGAAATGCCAACCAATGTGAAAATCTGTGGACGAAAAGCAGGAGACTCACCAATAGCACAGGGATGAACATTTACAGTCAGCAATAAAACATACACCACAAATGTAGACAGTATCCAGTGTTCCTTGTGTGCAGTTCAGGTGCATTCATAAAGGGCAGATCATGTTCAGCCAAGGTGGAAATGTCACAGAAATGAAATGTTTCCAAACCAGAAGAGAGAAACACATTTATACTGAAGACATTTTGTGCTAAACTGGGGGTGGGAGTTAATAAGCTATGCTTCTTATCACTCCTTTTCGAGCTTTTTGGGCTTTGGGGTGGCATACTAGTGGGGACTTGTATTATAGAATAATGTGTTATGTATACTGTATACACACAATGTTTTGCAACCAGTGTCTTGATGTATATTACACCATGAAAAAATAAATAACTAAAAATATGTATAATTGTTCTACCTATGTGCATTTTGCAATGGATACTTCTCTGTGTGTATTCCTTATGTATATTGTACATGCATATTTTCTGTGTATGTCTATATACATAATCTCCTTGTATAATTCCCTTATGTATAGTTTTATATGCACATTCTCCATGTTTACCTTTTATGCGTATACCTCCATATGCATATTCTTCATGTATGGTTCTGGATGTATAATGCTAAAATGTAGATTCTTCATGTATAATTCTTAATGTGTATACTTTGTGCCTATGGTGTTTTCATTTTTTTTTTTTAATCAGTCTTTCTATATATATTTGTGTACACATGATGAAGTATATAAACAGTATTGAATATTGTACATGTATTTGTAATGACCACTGTACATGGAGTGCATAAGCTTGAGATAAACTAATAAACTAAACAAAAAAAACCAAATGTAAGAATAAGAACAATCTCAGTTGTTTTCAGGCTAATTCACACAGTTATGACCTAAAGTATTAATGTTCACTCTGTCAAAGTTTACGCTCCGATTCAGTACTCAGTCTGCAGTTATGTTGTCTATGCATTCATCATTTCTAAGGATATGCTTACACTCGGAGATCCATACTTTATAAAAATACATTGAATGCAGTCCAGTTCTTTTTGCTTGTCTAATCATTCTGCCCAAATAAAACAACCCCAAAGACCTCGACCAGTTGACGACAGACATTCCTGGGACTTGAATGTGACCATGGACAAACAGGGACAATCACATTTGGGCATAGTACAATGCAACCATGTCTAGTGCTTTTACGCCCTGAGAAATCACTTTGGAAATCGTAAAACTGTAAAATATGACATTGGCAACACTCAAATGTGTTAGTGGAGGTCCCTGAATAACAGAGGCTATGTTATTGTTGTGAAAGGGTCAGCGACTTGTCTCGCTCAGGTCAAAGAATGAAAAAAGTCTTGAAAGACCTGATCTAAGCCATCATTTGTGTATCTAACTCTCAGAAATGCAATTTTCCTGCCAAGTACCACTCAGTCACAAAGATTTCACCAGCCAGGCCTAAACAATGGTCTCCTGTCAGCCTGATCAAACACTGGTTGGAAAAAGCAGCCAGGGTGTTTTCAGGACTTAGAACCAGGCTTTGGTCCAATGCAGTTAGTGGCCACATGGTGTACAAGCACACGTACAAGTACACACTCACAAAGGTGGTTGCACACAAGCATCCCATGCACATATAGGACATGTATTATACGTGCACCAAAATACACACATATAAAAGCATATCACAGCATATGACAGATGATTGAGATTGAGTGAAAATGGTAAAGTCGTGGTCTTAATATTAGGCAAAAGAAACTAGTACTTGAAAAACAAAAACAAAACAAAACATTTATTGGGGTTAAGTATAGACAGAATGTTTGTTGGTGTTGTAGTCAAGACTGAGTAGACCGAGACCAAGACACTGCCGAGCCTGGAGGGCATCAAGACCAAGACAAGACCGAGACCAAAGGAACTGAGTTCTTGAACCCAAGTCTACAAAATGACTGGTCTCAACAATTACATCACTAATGGACGTGGAGGGCTGGCGTTGAGAAACTTTATAATTTATACAGTCACAGAAAAAAAATTATTAGACCACCCTATATTTTCTTCAATTTTTTGTTCATTTTAATGCCTGATATAACTAAAGGTACATTTACAAAATACAACACAACAACAATACAACAACAAAAATAGCTCATAGTAGTTTAATTTCGGAACTAATATTTTTTGATGACTTTTATGGTCTAATAATTTTTTCCGTGATTGTATAATGTAACATGTTTTGAAATAGATGCATCTTACTGGTGGCATTTGAAGAGGACGTGTGATATATAATGGTACTATAATGTGATGATGCGATATTTGTACAAATCACATAGACCACTATAGACGAGACCAATACAAGACTGAGACCAAATGAGTTAAGTCCGTGTCAAGACCGAGACCACAAAAAATTGTAGTCCAGACCAAGACTGGTGTCAAGAGGTTGTTCACGTATATGTGAACAAATTAAGAAAGAAATTGAGAAACACATTGACAAACATTTATGTTTTTCAGTGTATTTCTTAATCTAAGATACTTACCCCACTCATGCTGTTTTTAGTTGGTTATTGTGGAGAGTAGTTCACATTTCCAAAAAGAATGCAGTTAAAATGCAATGAACATTTTGCAGTCTTTGAGTTTGACAAATATTCTATATAACACAAAAATCTAAACAAAACAGGAACCAAAAAACAAACTCCAAAACAAAACACTGAAACTAAGAACATTTTGCCTTAATGTATTTCTATATATAAAAACTAGCAGAGGTGATTTAACAAAATAGAATTATAAAGAGCAGAGGAAGTAGGTGTTAATGAGAAAAGGGTAGAATTCTTAAATATGAAAACAATCAATGTTGTCGCTAGCTACTGTTAGTGAGTTAGCTATCATAGCTAGCCAGTACTAGTTTACACTGCGTATGTCAAACTAGACTATAGTTGATTTCCCTGATTTAGAACAATGGTAGATGATGGATTATGAGGTGCTTCACATCTTCTCATTTCATATTTTGTTTATCAGACCTTTATCAGTGCTGTCCAGGTCAGGGGAAGGTAAATAAGGAATGCTTTATGTTGAAATGGCCATTTTAGGGTTACACAGAGTGAAGTGATACACAGCTAGAAATCAAGCGTCAAAACAAAATGTATGTTCTATGTAAATTGTTGTCATGGTTTTATTCAGTGACAATTCTGATGTTCTGCCAAAAACATGGAGGATAGTAGCTCTGGAGGACCAGGGTTAGTGACCCCTGTTGTAGACCATGATCCACTGCAGGTACAACACTGACATTTAAAATCTACTCTAATCACTGTATTTATGTTGGGTTAACTCACTATATTATGCATGAAGAAAAATTCAGTGTCTGCATTTAACTCATGTTATTACACACAACACCTAGCATTTGTATTAGCAATTAGCATTAGCACATTAGGAGCAGTGAGCAATCATTGAAGGCACTCAAGGACCAAGTACAGATCTTCATCAGTACGCTGGTCACAGACATTGACAGGATAATTTATTTATGAATACTTGGTTTTGATGGTGAGGGAGACTGGAGGAAACTAGTGTGGAGTTTTACTGGAGTTACATGACTTAATTTAAGCCTTGATTACCATGAATGGTACCTCACTCAAAACAGAAGTTGTAGTGAATGGAGAGGCTCCACCATTGTTACTGTTACCATTGAACAAAAAAGTAGGTTTCAATTATCAATATAAGCTATGTGACAGTAAAGAGTAGTTCAATGTCACAGATATTAGATGACAAAGACAGTGCTGTGGTTCATTCTGGAGAACTTTCAGTCCATGAAGCTGGAAAAACAGATTTCATTCTTGGCAGTATAAGCTTTTTGTTTTATTCATTTTTTCATCCCACAATAGTATTAAACCACAAATAAACTGCATGTTTTGACCTGTTTTCCTCATTTTTGTCACTCACTGGGGGGATGATAACTGGCCGTTACCATGGTAATAAAACTCCACTTAATTGTGTAACTGTTCAGATGCTAAGGTTTAAGTTGTTCCAGTGTTAAGAAATGGAAAAAATATGTATATTCCAGCCTCTGTCCCTTTCGTGGATCTGTTCCAAAACTTAATGGGTTCATCTTTGGTTCTTGTTGTATGAGTCCATCTGTTTTGAGAAAATCAGAACAAAACAAAACCCTTAAGACAGCTGGATAGATGATTTGGAAAGGGATCATGCATCCTCTTTAGCTGATGTATAATGATGTAAAAGCATCATGGTAACCTTATTCACCTCAGAGCAATGATACAGCAGATGATAGGCCATGTGACCCTGGTATTTACGTTGGTCAAGTTAGATTCCCCACGTAGTCCACTATCTCTCCCTCTCTTTTATTCCACTAAACGCGATGCTGAGTGACACAGTGATCCTTTTCCTTCAGCGTCTGCCAATAATTTGAACAACAACCTATAACAGTCCGGATCACTGCTCCACAGTTTCTCATGCTGTGAAAATTGTTTTGCAATTGGTTTTTATCTTCACGCCAGAGCTGCTCATACAAGTCAAGACAAGTGTGAAACAAAGACCACATGATTTGAGATATTATGATTAATGATATTCGACAGTTGTGTTATTGTGTGCAATCACGGTAATGCCAGCTGTTAAAAGTGATTAGATTCCTGCGGCTAGTTGTGGTAGACAAAACAGGCCCTGGTTCTGTCAAAGTCAGTATTAAGAGGCTGAAGTATCGCTGCTCCTGTTTCATTTGCCTTTCATTCGACCCGCTTAACTAAAACGATGCTGATTTTTTGCACTAAACTAAGACTTTGTTACGCCTGAGAGAACAAATAAGTCGTCTGCTTGCGCACTCAGTTTTAAAGTTTTGTTGGTGCACTTTTTCTGCACAGCATGGAACTAATATTGGCAAAACACCTTCTGACTTACCCATCGTTGTCAGATGAAGCATCCCATCATGCTTTATCATCTGCGGTTACGAGGCCTTTACCCAACCTGTGTGCTATGCATGGCTCTCCACGGCTTATCTGGTGTATTTATCCATCGCTGATCCGCTGTAGCTCTGCCTGGAAGCTGTAGCCTAGTCAGGAATTCAGAGTTGTGACAAGGTTTACGTTGGCCCAACTGCCTGAAACTGGAGCTGAGCACCGCATTGCAGTCAAATAAATCATCTAAAGAGAGGGATGGTGCAAAGAAAGAACAAACAAATACCTTCTTAAAAACAGTGTTTCAAGCAACGCTTTCTGGCAAAAAGGAAGACGGAGAGAGTTTGAACGACAGATAGGAGATGACGGCACTGACACGGATATGGTACACAACTGTCAGGTATCCCTTTAAGTGAATTTATAGGAAAGCCTTAAGTTAGAGATTGCATTCTTATGTGTCATTATGTGGTCGGCGGTTTCATTCATACCTCCGAGCGGTATAACACCACTCTGTACGACAGCCAATCTGCTAAGTTTAAACAATGGCTGATTTTCTGAGAATCATCAAGCAGAAGGGTTTCAGGGGAAGGAAGAGTCAAAATGACATGCAGACAAAAACAGCAACAACACAAGAGATATAAAGTAGATTAAATGAGGAAACTGAGACTTGACTCAAGGATGCAGATGTGCTGGTTTTGTTTTGTTTTTTTAACAAATAAATTTCTTAATATTTCAAGCTTTACATTTTAAATCTTTCCCTCTGAAAGCATTACATTTGTCTGTTACATGTCAAAACAAAATAAATATGAACACAGAACTTAATGGAAAAGTGTTAGTTTGCTCTTATAACAATATTGGGGATCAATAAATTAAAAAATAAATTTACAACAGTGCTTGGTACTTGTGCAGAAATACACCATTTACCTTTAAAATTAAACATAAATGTCCACATAAAAGACTACCATCTTAGTCCAAAATATGTAATTAATGGATTCCACCTTTTTAAAAATAAGTCCATGGTAAGGTTGAGCTTTGTTGTTATTTTTTCCATTGTATTTACCCTGATAGAATAGAATAGAATAGAATAGAATAGAATAGAATAGAATAGAATAGAATAGAATAGAATAGAAGTACATATTAATCCTAAACTGGGAGATTGAATATTAACTGATGAGTCGCTCTTACCATTGATCTGCAGTAGGGGGGTAATGGCTTACACCAAGACACAGTTATCAATGATTTGGCCACCATAGCAAGGATTTTAAATAAATAAATAAATAAATAAATAAATATATATTCCTTTACACACAAAGTCACAAGGAACCACTCCTAAAACAAAGATCAGTGGGTCTTATATTTATTCGTAAAATTTGAGAAATTTCGACCTGAATCCCTACCCAAAACATTTTCCATTTAGGACAATCCCAAATAATGTGTGGGTGATCACTAATTTGATCAAATTCTCTCCAACAAAGATTTGTCTCAGTTTTATCAGATTTAGATATAATAAATGGGATTTTATAAAATCGGAGGTTCATTTTCCATATGAGTTCTTTCCATGTTGAACTACTGGTCAGTTTATGTCCATTTTCACACACTTGTTCCCAAATTTGATCTTCAGTAACAACATTCATTTCTATTTCCCACTTCTCCTTTAATTCAGGAGTGCTTACCAAAAATACTGTTTGCAAATCTTTGTATAAATGTGATACGTTTTTTTTTTCTTTTTTCACGATCTTAATTTAAAAAAATTCTAGATCAGAAGGTTGGAATGTAAGAAGAGGCCATTCCTTGTCTGACATCAGATAGCTTCTCAACTGTAACTGTGTGAAATCTGTTGAGGTCAAATTAAAATTTACAGATGTGCTTTAAAGAAAACAAAAAAAGAAAAAAAGCTGCAATGTCTACAACACAGAAAAAACAAGAAAAGAGGGACTGAAACCTGATGTCAGGGCTGAAATTAAAAAAAGAAGCCTAGAGGTGAATAAGACAGATAGAAGAAGAGAGAAGGTGAAGAATTGCAAATGACAGAGCAGAACCCAGGAGGCTGTTGTAACAGCACCACGGCTGATTGGAGCAAATTGCTCTTTACTTTTCCAATCACTCGGGATGTGAATGATTCCTCTGGACTCCAGCCATCAAAGAGCCTCTACAGCGTTTAGAAAAACTCCAACCCTCCTCGGCAGCTTTTCTTATCGCCTATGAAGTGTGAAATAAAAAAAAATATATATAACAGGACTACTTGCAGGTTAATGCACATTTCATATTTTGTCAAATAGGTTTCAAAACTGAAAGTTAATGTTGAAATCAGTAAAAAGAGCTAAGACCTTGAAGATTTATAAAATGACCACGTTTACGGTTAACCCATAAAGACCCAAACAGTCACCGGTGACCACAAGCATTCACTGATGTAAACTGTTTAATACCTGTTATCCTATCAAAACATGTAAATAATTCAGGTAAAATGGAGTTTTTCAGTTTTAAATCATAATTAGATATGACTCATTTGGACATTCAGAGGCTCCATAGTTACTGTGGAAACACCATCATCTTTCACAACATTGATTCACCAGCTAAACCCATGGAGTCAGATCAATGACAGTGGATGGACACACTTGTTTTTACATTCACAGAAAGTTTCCAAACCAAATATTAACCATGCTTGTTAAGGGGGAAACTGGGGGTGGGAGTAAATAAGCTCTGCTTCTTCTCACTCCCTTTCGGGCTTCTGGGCTTCAGGGGTGGTATACTAATGGGGGCTCCTGCTGTAGAATGGTATGTCATACATACTGTGTACACACAAAGTTTGGCAATATAACTGCTATATCTATGTACACTTACAATGGACACCTCTCTGTGTTTGCTCCTTGTGTAGTTTTTTTTTTTTTTTACATGTAGTTTCTGTGTATTTGTACATGAATAATCTTCCTTTATAATTTACTATGTACTAGTTTTACATGCAAGTTCCACAAGTCTGCTTGGTTTTTTTTGTTACGTGTGCGCATTCTTTCCATGTATGTCTGTGTCCATGTGTATATGAAATAAACTAATCTAAACTGAACATTCACTTATTGATATCTTTAATATAAAGTCACTTTTTCTTTTTTGGATATACAGTGGTCCCTCGTTTATCATGGGGTTACGTTCTAAAAATAACCTTCGATAAACAAAATCTGCGAAGTAGAGACAGCTTTATTTTTTACAATTATTCTATATGTTTTAAGGCTGTAAAACCCCTCACCACATGCTTTATACACTTTTCTCAGACAGACATTAACATTTTCTCACATTTCTCTTGTTTAAACACTCTCAAAGTTCAAATCTTTGTAGATTTTTAAAAAATAAGT
>JAPTGZ010000002.1:5430266-5448941 GCA_029814645.1 Fowleria isostigma | reverse complement strand
GTTTCTACTTCACGGATTTTGCCTATCACGGGTTCTTTTTGGAATGTAACCCCCGCGAAAAACAAGGGTTTACTGTATACAGAGCTGTCCCTGGGAAAACTGTTGTGTAGGAGATAGCATTTGTTACTTCAACATGTCACTATACTGCATTAATGGAGCGTCTTAGAAGTAACAATGACCTTTGACCCCAGACCATGACAGACCCTGGCTTCCAGATTTATTGCTGGTCACAGTCTGGAGGGTCTTCTTGTCTTGTCTGGAGTTCAATCCACATTTGTAGAGCGTTTTGATGCATTCAAAGAAAACTCACAAAGCTTATGCACTGTTAACAGAAGGGTTCATTTTGGATTCAGTTAATTTTAAGTGTATTTGGATCTGTACATCCACATGTAGATCTCAACAATGGTTCTCCTCAGTAATCCTGACCCATGTGGTTCTATCAGGTCTACACGAGTGATGGTTCTGGATGTGGTGTCTTCTGTGGGATCAGAGGTCACGATGTTCAGGTTAGTCTTAAACCCTTCCACTTCACACATTGAAATCTGTCCAAAATCACTGAATCTGGTCATTTTGTTTTGCGTTGTAGAGGCTCAAATATCCAAAGCCCTTCACGTCTTTCTTTGAGGGACATAGTTATTAAACATTTCAATAATTTTCTCATATATGTATTGTCAAACTGGTCATCTATGGCCCATTTTAGACTTATTCTGGACGCTGTTCACATCACTTGTTAAACGTAGGGATGGGAATTGATAAGAATTGAATGATTCCAATATTGATTTTGCTTATCGATCTGATTCTTTATTGATTCTCATTGGGTGAAAGAATAAGAGTATAAACGTGTTTGTTTGCATTAACTCTTATATTTCCATCTCTGCACAGACAGTTAATGCAAACAAACATGTTTATACTCTTTTATTCCCTCACCCAATGAGAATTTGCAAAGGAATAAATGTATTTGTTTGCATTAACTGTCATATATTTTCATCTCTGCAAAGATAATATAACATACATTGACTTATTTTGGATCATACGTTTTCATGTGAACATACACTTCAAGATGCTTTAGTGAGAATGTGGGAAAAGAAACAAACCATCATGATCGTTTACAGGAGATCCACTGACGAGGTTAGGTTTTCTTATCTTTGTTGTGACGACTGTGTTTGTTTAATTCTCCGGTTGAAATGAGTTAAAGATCCTTCACTAGCCATTGGAGAAGTGTCCATGAACCTCAAGAGATTTGTCCTCTTAAACTAGATAGTAATGTCCATGGAAGACGTCGGACAAAGCAGCACTGTGTTGGCTTTCCAGATTTTTTTTTCAGGTTATACAGATCGATGTTTTTAGAGGCCAAAGTAACAATCCCTGGAATCTTTGCTAAGTTTCTCTTGATCTGATATTTGTTCTTCTTTTTTTTTCTCGTTATTATATCTCCTTACCTCTCCTCTCGGTTGATGAACAGTGTTTGTTGTTCATTTACCCACCAAAATGGCACCGGGGGCGTGTCTGTGATGTCAGGGTCAAAGACCGATTGGTTACGTTCTAAACCAAAACAATGCAGTATGTGTGAGTGATGTCATCATGCACATGCAACAAAGGCAGAATAAATAAGCAGAATCATTAAGCAGACAGGTAAATGATTCTAAGGAACTGAGCTACTGGGAATCGGTACTCAAAAAGAACCAGTTCTCAATTCCCACCCCTAGATAAAAGCATGTTATTTTATTATTTTAACTCATTAGCCCCAACTTAGTCTTGTTCCAGTTTTTTCTTGAATGTGTTGTAGCCTGAAAATGAGGAATAGATGTACGGTTATAAATTAAATACATTCTTTTCATGTTATATATAATAAAATACAAGTTAATATCCAATCCAACTTTATTTATAAAGCACTTTAAAACAGCCATAATAGCCGAAAGTCCTGTACAGAAGACTAAAAGCACAGTGAATCAAATTAATCAAAGCATTAAGAAACAATAAAATCAAATAAGTAAAACAAGTTAAAATATAAAAACAGAAACAAAACGTCAACATTGCAAGAGTGTGAAGAAGCCAAAGTGTTTCAGTTTTCAATACTGTATGTTTTATTTTCCCCATCCTGCCCCAACTTGTTTTTGTTTGAAATTGTATTTTCTGATACTTCAAAATGACTGAAATATTAAACCGGTCATAGATATCCCCCTGGTAGGTCTCTGAACGACAAGAAAACTGATGTCTTAATTAGGCCTGAATGGGGATGGAAGTCCCCGAATGAAACAATGAATTACCCACTTAAGGTCCCAGCTTCTCAAATATTTATGAACCTCCTTCTGTTCATTACAGATTTAGACACTGCAGAGAAAAGAGCTCTACAAATGTCTGACATTTGGAGTAAAAATCCCTAAATGAACTGAATTAATTTCAAGGACCTTGATTTGATGGAATGAGAATCATTTGGTTCTTGCAGCTGCGCGTTGATGTTTTCCTTTGCACCAATAGAGGGCAGCAGCGGAACTGGATCATACAGTGGACATCCAGTCATTGAATGGATCTGCACTCAGAGGGCACTGGCTCCAAC
The DNA here is from genome assembly GCA_029814645.1 of Fowleria isostigma. Lineage (NCBI taxonomy): Eukaryota > Metazoa > Chordata > Actinopteri > Kurtiformes > Apogonidae > Fowleria > Fowleria isostigma. Next base: position 5,446,384 of record JAPTGZ010000002.1, on the reverse strand, counting down.
TCTGCGTTTAGTGAGGAAACGTTCAGAGCAGGGACTAAGAATAGATGCAGGAGTGGCAGGACTTGTTACCACAATGACTTGTACTTATTTATAATCAGCTTGACATGTCAAATACTGTGAAGTCTATACGCTCATGCGTCACTCATTGTTGCTTGATCATCATAAAACGCATTGATAAAAAGTTTGATTTAATTTAATTCAGCACAAAACAAAATACAATTAAAGTTTAATTTAAGTTGGATATGACTGACAAATTCACATTGATTTTCTTGCGCGTCTGTTCACTCCATGCGCAAATACGCATTCAACTGTTTGGATAAGTGACTAAAATAAGGCACGGATCAAAACCAGGATCACAGGATGGGTCGTTAGGATGATGAATGACTCTTGAGAAAAGAGTGAAGTTGCTGGGAAATTTTGTAAAATATGCGCACAGAGTTTGGAGTTGTGTTCTCTGTGGGAAAGTGGCTTAGTTTATACAGCGCGTTTCTTCAGGGGAGATAAGGGACGAGTGAAAGTTTGTGGCTCTGATTCCCTTCTCTGGTGACATCAACAGAGAGAGATAGACAGAGAGGGAGAGAGAGAGAGAGAGGGAGAGAGGATTTTTTGGGGAGACCTGACTCCACTTGTGTCCGCCTCTCACTCTCTCCACTTCCAGGCGTACCAGTCTGCGTTGCGCCTCCGCTCTCTCAACTTTTTTCTTCTGATTACAACTCCTCCGCAACTCTCACTTTTTATTCCCTGGCAGCGGAGGGATGTTCCTTGGAAGGAGGTTACACCCCAGCTGAACATTTTCACCTTGGAAAAACTTTTTGGAGTCAGGCTGATAACTTCTTCTGGGAGAGTTTGTGAATGGGGGGCATTTGGGGAGACTTTTACGCATCCCGCTGACTGACGCACGGTCGCATCTTTTCACTCAAACTTTGTCCAGAATCCACATTGTCTTACATTTCTTTTTTTTTTTTTTTCTTCAATGACAAAGGAGCGCTTTAAGGAGATTCTGAATTCAGATAAAATTTGGTGAAACTTCTACAGCGAACTTGTTTTCATTCAAATCATTTTTTTTTTTTTTTTTTTTTTTTTTTAACATTTCCCAGACGGACAGTTTTTGACCTTTTCGGGATCCTTACTTCTTAAGTCTTGTTCCCCCTGCGGGTTTTCAGTCAGCCTTTCTTCGGGTTTGGAGTACTTTCAGTGGATATCATGCTTCCGACCGGACGGGGTAAGGCGCTGTGCTGGCTTTGGGCTCCGGTTTTGGCGCTGCTGCTGTGCGCTGCAGCCGTGGATGGATGCCCACACAAGTGCAGCTGCTCCGGGTCGCATGTGGACTGCCAGGGTCTGGGATTGAAGACGGTGCCTAAAGGAATACCGAGGAATGCCGAGCGCCTGTAAGTTAAAAAAAAAAAAAAGAAAAAAGTTAAATAAATTGGAGTTTGTTGGCTGCATTTTAATCATCATTCATTTAAAACATCAACATATGGAGGCGATGATTCTTACTTCTTATCAACACTCAAAGTTCTCTGATGGATATTAGAGTGAATTTTGAACAGTATGCAAAACTTACTGCCACGTTCAGCAGTTTTTCTTGGCTGTAAATTTAGAAATAAAGGGCTTAGGACGCATTATTTGGCACTTAAAGTACTTTCTAAAGCTGAGAACGTCATAAGATCTTAATGAAATCCTTGTGTTTTAATGATTCCTATATGAATCCATAAATAAACTTTAGACTTCAGAGGAGTTTTTGCTCTCATCTGCAGTTTATGGTCATTATAGGGTAATTTTTTTTTTTTTTTTACAGAGCATGATTTATTGTATGTCAAAGATCCTAAAGATTAATGTGAACTTTCACCTCTTTACTACAATATAAAGACTTGGATATGAAAACTGTGCAGATCATTCCTGCAGGGCGCATGTAAAGACAGATAAAGTTAGTATAGAGGCAGCTGCTGCTCAGACTTTTACTGAATTCACTCTACTAGGAATGGTTTTACTTTTTTAACAGTTGTAGCTTCTCCAAATAGAGTTGCTATTGCACAAAAAAGAGGAAATACACTATATCTCCCCATGTAAGCAACTGTGTAAATGTTGCATAAGGAACTGATCCAAAGTGAATAAATCTAATAAAACCAAGCCCTTTAGCAGACAGTCCTGAGGCAGGTTTGAGGGAGGGCATTTAAGTTTTTAAGCAGGGTGAAATGAAAGTTGAGATGAGGCATGGGCTCCTTAAATTTTTTATATTTTTCACCGCTTGCTGAGCACCGAGTCTCTTCTTTTACAGTTTATAAAGTCATCCGAAGTGGCAGCAGATCCTTAGGCATTGCAGAAAAAAACTCAACTTTCTAAGGTGTTGCAAGCTGGTGACAGTTAGTTTTCAATGATATGCAGTCCTGGGGCGGCGACAGACCCCTGATGGACACTTCTACCACCTTTAGCCTGATCCCAACACACATACACCCCCGCAGCCACACACTTGCAATCACAAACGCACACCTATGCTCTAAAGGTATGGAAGTGATTATGCATGATAATGGAGCAGCCAAAAGAGCCGCAGGGGATCAACAACAGACCTAACCCTGAGACAACAAACACAATCAGTAGGCTGCAGAGGGAAGTAGGGGGTATGCATCTGAGTGTGTTTGGAGGTGGTGGGTGGTGGTGAGGGGGGTGATTGGATCTGGACACATGATTTGCATGTGTGCTCGGATTTGTGCTTTTTTCACCCCGGTGTTTACATGATTTATGTTTTTGTATCTGCGTATTTGCATTAGCCGCTGTGATTGCATCTTGCGTGAGTGCGAACAACACGCCCCATACCTCTTCGATCCCACGAGGCCGCGCTGACCTCCCAGGACCTGCCGGCTTTTACGCAGCAATCCCCCGAAGACATTTACACCCAAGGAAAATAAATAATTAGAGCGGGCTGTGATGGGGAGGTGGGATAAGGGGGTCCCCTGCCTTTGGCCGGGGGTCCCCAGGGTGGAATATTTGGGGTAGCAGCGCCCCCCCCTCCCACTGCCTTCACTCCCGAAAGTATGTGTTTATGTTTCCCTGATTTATCCAGGTCAGTGTTTCAGCTGTGACTTTGGCCAAGACTTGCTCTTTCCCTCCCTCTCTACCCGCCTTCATCTTTTTCTCTCTCTCTGCAGATATATTTTAGGGAGTTTGAGATGGGAAACATTAAAATGGATGAGATTCCAGTTCTTAAGGTTACAGGTTCTTCGAAGAAAGACAGATGAGCATTATTGCCCTCAGCTGGAATTGTAGTTTGAGATCTAGAGGAGAAAAATCCAATTGATGAAACTTTTTAAACATTGCTGCAAAGTGTCTAAATTAAAAAAAAAAAGCCAATTTGTTATTCATTGATTTGTTTATTTCACTTGATATCTATATTATCCCACAGGTAGGATCTATTTGTAGCAATGCAGCATTAAAATACACATAACATAAAAAAGTTGAAGCAAAGTCAAGAAGTCAAAAGCAGTTTATCCTTCAAGACTATCTTTGATTTACTCTACTTCTACATAAGGTCTTCACTTCAAAGTAGGGCTGCATGACATTAGCAAAAACTGACATTGTGGTATATACTGCGATATGAAAAAATACTCAGGAGGACATAATAGCTGTGTGGTGCCAACGTAAATCGTCAAACACATTAGTTGTGTTAAGCTCGCTGTGGCAGCAATTGCAAGGCATCGTTGACACAAAACGTGTTTAAGTTTCATTCTTGTAGCCGAAATAATGCCAGATAACTGACGTTGCTTTTCTTTTTGGCACCAAGTCCTTTTCTTTTCAGTGATTTCAGCGACTCACTTCAAACTGATTAAGAACTCTTGTGATTGGTGGATTGCTGTGTGCAGTATATGTCAGGTACTATAGCTGCACGGAAAAAAATTACTGTGACTTTTTTAACCCTGCAGTATATATTGCAATTTTCTTAGTTTTTTTTGGGTGATTTTCTTTTTTGTTTTTGGTAATATTTTTTGATTTCTGTGATGTTTTTGTTTTTTGTAATTTTCTTGTTTGTTTTTGGTGATTTTTCTTCATTTTTCGGGATTTTCTTTATTTTTTGTGATTTTCATCTTTGTTTTCAATGATTTTCTTCTTTGTTTTTTGTAATTTTTCTTGTTTGTTTTGGGTGATTTTCTTCATTTTCTGTGATTTTTGTCTTCTTTTTTGATGATTTTCTTCTTTGTTGTTAGTAATATTCTTCATTTTTGGTGATTTTCTTTGTTTTCGATGATTTTCTTCGGTATTTTCATTGATTTCCCCTTGTTCGTTGCTCATTTTTCAGTTTTGTTACCAGCGACTCACTCCATGTGCAGGGGCATGGTCTGCTTCAGCAAACTGAACTATTGTGATTGGTAGATCGCGTGTCCTCAGTGTGTGTCAGGTACTCTTGAAATTAGATGACAACGCGTCAACTTCATTTTCCTCCTACAATCTAAGGACCTGCGATGTGACTATTGTGCACATGTACATTTCGATGACACTCCAACGATATATTATGCAGCTCTACTTCCCATGGCATTTTCCTATGCTGCACAAATAATCAGATTACCTCATGAAGAGAATAGGATGGCTCTTGTGCCAACATTAGTCACTCTGATCAAAAAAAGCAAAGGAAAAAAGATCACAAGACACATGGAACTGGCGTAACTCGTCACTGAAAACAGTTTTTATCACCATCTCGACTCAATAAAAGAAAAATCAAAAGAACTTCTGCTAGAGTTTGAAGCACTTCCCAAAAACAAATGTGCAGTAGAGGTACATGCCACCAATTACAAGAAACTGAGCAAAAAGCAAAGTGCAAACCATCATGATGTAATAACCCTGAAGAATTACACAATGGTACAGTTATCCCTCAAAAAAGTCTGCCGAGATGGAACCAAATCAATAAATATGGAAAACGGTTGGCAGCGTCGAGCATGGAAATCAGCACGGCTCTTTAAACTTGCAAAGTCGTCCCAGGTTGTTCTTTTTACTGCACAGAGTAAACGACTCCGAACCCACTCAGGAATCGCGTCCACCTGTCATAACTACCGAATGAATCGCCCAGTTTTTTACCCGCTATTGTAAACAGAGCATTTGGAAAGGTTAATGAGAGACCAAACAATAGCGGCCTCAACTGCACACACGGACTCTCACATGCAGTGTTGAAGATTACCTCAGGCCAGTCAGTTCTGTAATGTCCTCCTTGGGAAGCCACTTGAGACCTCATTTGCATCTAATTTGAGTGGAGGATTTTGGGGGGAGGCTTAACAGGCTTAACGAGGCTGGATAAAATGAATTAGAAAACGGGGAAGGCTTTTTTTTCCTCCCGGGTCCAATTCACACCTGCCCTCGGGGGAACGCATAGACACACACACGGATACCGACACACACTCACACTCTGGGGTGTTGATTTTCTAGAGCTGCAAATTCCAAACTGTTGCCCCAACTGCTGTGAAATGTTGGGAAATTCAGTGCTGCAAACTCTGGAGGAGGCCTTTAATTGGTTGAACTGCAATCAGAACATTTCTTTTCTGTCTCATTATGTGCCTATACATGTGTTTCTGCTTTTGGAATTGAATTTATGTTACTCCAGTAAAGTTTATATACTGTGCATGATCACATCATTACGTATCTTTTCAATATGTAAGCCTGCTGTTGTGAGTCCAGGCTGGAAGTGGTGAGCTGCCTGAGCCAACTTTACACAAACTAATCCATGCTTTAACTGCCTGCTTTTCTGTTCCTTCGCTACTTTGAAGAAGTTTTGGCAGGTTTTTTACAAGCAACACCTTTTCTGTTTTCTCTACCTTGTTGGCAGTTTCCTTCCTTTCTTGATTTCTTCTCCTTTCGCTCTTTATGTCCTGTATCTTTTCTGTTTTTTTTCCCTCACCCTTCCTTGCCTCCTTCCCTACTTTCTCCACCATCCTCCCTCCCCCTGAACTCTCACGCCTAGAGTTTGCCAGCAGCATCTCTCCAGTCGAGTTTTCACAGCTCCCATTTCCCCTCAGCTTGCCAACCTACCACGGTGCACACCACAGTAGGATCCTGCCGCTGTGTGTGGAAGTGTGTGTGTGTGTGTTTTCATGTGTTTCTGTGTGCACAATGGACGCACACTTCCAGCCACTGCTTCTGGCTCTTATCAAAGCTCGGTGTTGATTGGTCAGTGGACGCTGTAACCACCACACCCTCAGCTATGAAACAGCATTCCACGGTGGGACAGGAATCCATGTGTGCACGCGTCTGTGTGTGATGCTTAAATACTTCTTGGTACCAAACGGTGTCTGTAGCAGACCGGCCAATTTGGGCTGACACAGTTTTTGTCCCCTAATTTTAGAAAAAATCATTACATCAAGAGCAGGATGAAGTATTCTGGTGTTCACTTCAGTTTTGGCCCAGCTTCTCACAGTTGTATCCCGGGCCATCGCCTGAAGTCAGTGCAAGTAACACTGTGTTGTAAACAACAGCTCGCCACAGCCAAGCAATCTGATAAGCCAAAGATGCATCCAGATCTGTTTCATAATTCCCATAAATCCCTACTAACCACGCTGTATTGGTATTTTGCCAATCATTATGGAAACCAGGGAGTTAATTAGCGCATTATTTTGTTTGTGTGCTATTTCTGCATGTGTACAGTTCTTTGAGGAGAGCTTCAGTCAGCACACACGCTTTGGTAACTGTTGAATACAAGCCATCATTCACTGAAGAGTGTGCTTTACTGTTATCGTGGGTATGATGGTGATGTAATACATCTGAAGAGCAGCCGAGTGTTATTGCTAAAGCAGACAAGTCTAAACTAAGAAGTAAAACCACAATGAGCTTGCTGTTCTCAAAGAGCCTCTTAATATCACGCCTATCATCTGTGGCCATCTCGTGGTAGCATTTTGTGCCCTTCCAACTATGTTTAATTCAGTTATGTGATGCCAAATGGCACGAGTGAGGGTAACCAATATTTAGGCTCCAATTCTAGGTCAGTGGGTGATATTCTCTTGCACAAGTTTCTCCAGCGTGCGGGCAGTTGACCTTTCTATATAATGACTTTCAGTCTGCCAAGCCGGCAGCCAGCTGGCACTGACAGTGGGCACTGCCCTTCTGGGAAACCGAGCAGGCTGGATGCTACATTAAAACATACACTCATGCAAACACATATTTTCTGCACATTGACTCACAGTAATACAGAATGCTAAAACAGGCAAAGATGTGCACGTGTGTGTCAGTGTTGAACATCAAAAAAGGCCCAAATGAAGACGTACAGTCAAACACCATGAACTAAATGCCTCCACTTACATGCATTTGTGCTGTGTTTTGTAGGGAGGCCCTGTCCCCAGCCGTCACTGCTATATGCCAAACCCAAACCCAATATACTGTAATTCTAAACTTAACCCTAAAACCCGAAAAATTCCTCAGGAAAATTACAGTTTATTTCATCTTGGGTATTCTTTTTGTAGCTTGATCAAAATTTTGATCAGTTATTATAAAATTGCACTAACCAAAGTGGAGTAATCATAGAGAATCGGGAACATGGATAAAACGCTACAGCGAAATCTGATGAAGCAAGAAACATGAGCAGTTAGACGATCATCGGACAAGTTCCAAACATGGCAGTAGTGTTTCAGATTATCTAAACCACTTTGACTGAGGAAGAATCAGTAGTAAGAATCAGACATTACACAAGGAAAGTTCAACCTGTCTCCCAGTAATGGTACAAAATCACAACAAAAACTACGCCTGTGCACTACTACACAGCATGCACGTGATGGCCAACATTAGGCATATGGTATCCCATTTGTATAGGTGTACTGTTGAATACAGTCATGGCCTGAAGTTCTGACAGTGGCTCAGATTTTGTGTTTTCAGGTTTTGCTGCTTCAGTTTTTTCCACATGTTTCTGAGGTGCATTGAAAATCAGTTATAAGGATTTTACAAGTTTTAAAGACTTTTACTGGCAAATAAATCATCTGTATGTAAAGAGTCAGTTTGTCTCACTGCCAGAACGTTTGGCCATGATGATGTAAGAAAAATCTACAGTGAAAATCTGTAACATTCAGAACTGTGATGACGATATGGCCACCAAACTAATACCAGTTTATCTGACTACCGGCTTCATTTGATTGGCAAAATGTTAAAACTCTGATTGTAAATAAGATTCTGCATGTCAGGATGTATGCATCCTGTCTAGGGCTGCACAATATTGAAAAAAACTGACATTGAGATTTTTTTAACTTTGATATATATTGCGAGTTTCTTCTTCGTTTTCAGTGATTTTCCTCTTCGTTCAAGGTAATTTTCTCCATTTTCAGTGATTTTTTTCCTCTGTTTTTAGTGATTTTCTTCTTTATTTTTGGTGTTCTTTGTTTTGTCTGATTTTCCTCATCGTTTTCAGTGATTTTCTTTGTTTTCTCTGATTTACTTCTTCATTTTTTCAGATTTTCTTCTTCATTTTCTCTGATTTTCTTTATTTTTGGTGATTTCTGCCTTGTTTACGGTGATTTTCTTCATTTTTTTCTCATTTTCTTCTTCATTCTCTGTGATTTTCTCTTGTTCGTTGCTCATTTTTCAGTGCTGCTACCAGCAACTGTGTGTCAGTTACCCTCGAAATTAGATGAGAACACTTTGAATTCATTTCCCTCCTACATTGCAAGATCTGCGATGTGACTATTGCACACACGTACATTGCGATGATGATGCTCAAACGATATATTGAGCAGCTCTAATCCTTTCTTTCATATTGCAATGAAAATGAAAATATGTTTGATCAGTAACTGTTAACAAAGCCCATGAGAAGTCAGAAGGAGTCCAAATATCCATGTTAGAAAAATATTCTTTCCCTTCTAGTTAAAATTCGTCCCCACAAAAGTAATGCAGAGAAGGAAACAAATACAGGCACACATTGAACTCTGTCATCATTAAGTGGTACAGGCACACACACACACACACACACACACATACACACACACCGTCATACTTTTCACTGGATTAAACATGCAATCGGTTGTAGATGGAAACTTTGACATAAAACGGCAGAGAGAGTTACTGTGTCACCAAGAAAGTACCTCGAGTCACGAATGACCTTCCGTGACTTTGTGCTAAAACAGAAGTTCTCAGATCAGAGGACTCGGGAGTGTGTGTGTCATAATACAACGCCAGTCTGGATTTGTGAGTGTGTGCGTGCATGTGTGTGCGTCGTACGCTCACAGTCGTTTGATCTTAACAAGCTATGCCACTGTTTTGTTAGGCCACTGTCACCAAAGCAACACATTATATCCCTTCTGCACAGACTTTATTTCGACGTGTGTGTTTTTTTGTGCGTGCTTGACTCCACTTTGCATGTGTGTGTGAGTACATACACGTATACGATTGTGTGATGCAATTGAGTGTGAGTTGAGCCATAATTTTCCCGTTTCGCTCCAGTGTTCGGCTAAGTTTAACGTGACAGACTGTTTATATTTTAAGGAGAATGGAGAAATTCCTCGTTGCACTTCCTCTCAAACTTCTTACTATCCACTTTCATAGCCGCGCATTCATCCTCTCACTCTTTATGTATCATTTCGGCCAAATTTGGTCATTTTGTCAGTTGAAAGAAGTGAAAACACCTTAAATAATAAGGGTTTTTAGTGTAAAATATTGAAAAATTTACTTTAAATGTTTATTTTTGTATCAGTTTGATATTATCTATTTTATACTACTGGCCAAAAAGTAGTCACAGACATAATGCTATCTGCTTGAACAATGGGATATTTTCACCGTGACGTAAAATATGCTTCATTATGCAAGATTACAGATATACAGATTATATTACAGATTATGCAGTGTCACAAGATTAATTTCCCTTCATTGGATTCATTTTTCACCAAGATCTTGAATTAATGAGAGTTGGATCACCATAACTTTCCCATTTTGCTCCAGTATTTGGCTAAGTTTAACGTGACAGGCTGTTTATATTTGAAGTAGGGCCACACGATATTGGAAAAAACTAACACAGCAATTTTTTTCAACCCTGCAATTATGTTGCAATTTTTGTCTTCGTTTTTGGTAATTTTCCTCTGTTTTCTCTGATTTTCTTTGTTTTTTCTGATTTTCTTCTTCGTTTTTGATGATTTTCTTCATCTTTTCTAATTTCCTTCTTTTTTTTTCTCTGATTTTTTTCATTTTTGGTGATTTTCTTCCTCATTTTCAGTGATTTTGTCTTGCTCATTGCTCATTTTTTAATGTTATTACCAGCGTGTGTCAGGTACCCTTGAAATTAGTTGAGAACACATTGAGTTTTTTTTCCTCCTACATCACAGGACCTGTGATATGACTATTGTGCACATGTACATTGTGATGACGATGCTCAAATGATATACCAGTATTACGCAATATTGTCTCCTTCTAATTTGAAGGAGTATGGAGAAATTCCTCATTGCACTTCCTCTCAAACTTTATACTATTCGCTCTCATAGCTGCACAGTCATCTTCTCACTAACTCTTTTTTTTTTCTCCCCCTGACTTGTCCTAAGGAAGCAGCGGCCCTTGTTCTTGTCAAGTGGCCTCTCAGCCGCCAAATTATCTCCTCATCCCCTACCCCACCCATTCACTTTCAGTCCAGCGGTGGTTAATGTAGACAAAAGGAACACAGCCCTGTAAACTCCAGCAAAGAAAAGAGCTAACCAAATACAGCGCTGGTTTACGGCTCTCTCTGCTTGTGACTCTGACAGAGGGGGGGATGCTCGCAGGCGACTCCCTAATGTGGTCAAGCCTGCGTGGTTAACAGCAACACCAAACTATGAACTTTTCGAGGTTGAGTGGCATTAACGCTGAATAGCGAGCATCAGGGAGGGAGACATAAATTGTTCCAGACACAGCACAAAGCGATAGATAATTGAAGACAGTGAGAAGATGCAGCAGCCCCCCCACCCCCTTAAGATACTAGGGATGTGATGCAGTGATGAAGACAGATGTAAAGCATGGAAAGACAAAGGGAAGCATATAGACGAAGGGTGAAATAGGGAGGCAGTGGAGCGGAATGGCAATAAATACAAACATTAGGAGGAAACTTGGCCAGATGTAGAGTGGGTTTCAGACAGTGGAGCTCTATTGTGGATCATTTAGACAGGATTTCCCCTTTATGGACTGACTCTGGGTGTTCTTCGGTCTGCTGTCGGGCAAATATTTTAATGACTAAAGCCTCGTTTATCGTCAGTTTCTCTGCTCCTTTTCACGTACTTGTCATCTTCCGCCTCCTGAAAGAAATTGTCGCTTTGTTTAGCTCCTCGCATTGTTGACATTCTAGACTAAAACCTTCCAGCGCGGCCAGCCATCGGCTTTCAATAAACAGCATTTTTTAACCGGCCGTCATGTTAAATGTCAAGTGTCACAGTGTTTTTGAGAAGCATGCGGAGTCCTACACGAGAAACCATCTCCAACTGTGGGATCAGTGGATATCTGTAGCGACAGTAAATTCATTCCAATGAGGCAAACTTTTGTCTTCCCAATAGATTTCCCCTGGTGGTTTTCGCAAGTGTTTGTTATTGTTGCGTAAATTGTACTGGGAATCATTGTGTTGCTGTTTTCTGAGAACATGTGTCTTGCTTTTTTTGCACAGGTGGTAGACGTTTAAGCTTTAGTATTCATTTTTCCATCCAAGTGAGAGTTTTATGACTTATGTATGTGCAGCCTTTGGTGATTGGAGATGAATCATGTTTTTTTTTCAGTAATTTTAAGTATAATCAGGAAAAAATGCAAGCAAGAAGCTGAATCTATAGGTTTCGTAATGTCAAATCTTGAGTGTGTAACTCCACAAAGTATGATTTAACCCTCTGTGGTGGATAATAAAGGGAAAGGATGGAGTTTTAGCCCTCGGTGTGTACATATATGCCTCCTCCCATACGTTTACAGTGTGTTACATGTGTGATTGTATATGATGTGAATGCCCCAGATCTCCCAGTGATGATTGCTGTGTATCCCAGGGAGCAGTTCTGTAATAAGAGAGAGTTCACTGCCTATTAGTATCACTATGACAGAGATTCAAAACAGCAGTAAACGGTCACACAGGAGACCGAATGTTCCACAAAACCCCCAAATTTTCCAAAACTTGTACACTCATTGTAGACAATACTTGGATTGCCAAGACGGACTGGGACAGAATGTGACTTTCTCTTGAATGTTTTCCATGATTATGTGTTTTGGTTTGAAACCCTTGTACTCTATGTATGACATCCTGTCTTTACACGGTGACTGAGAACATGGACGTTGACTGTAGGGCTGTATGATACTGGAAAAAAATGACATTGTGACTTTTTTTTAAACCTGGAATATATCTTGTGATTTTCTTCTTCATTTTTGGTGATTTTCTTCCTCGTTTTTGGTGATTTTCTTCTTTTGTTTTGGTGATTTTCTTCTTAATTTTTGGTGATTTTTCTTCTACATTTTGTGCAATTTTATTCTTTGTTTTCAATGATTTTTTCTTGTTTGTTGCACATTTTTCCATATTGTTACCAGCGACTCTCTCCATAGCCTGCTCCAGCAAACTGAACAACTGTGATTGATGGATCATTGTGTGCAGTGTGTCAGGTACCCTTGAAATTAGATGAGAACATTTTGAGTTCATTTACCTCCTACATTGCAGGACCTGCGATGTGACTATTGCGCACATGTACATTGTGATGATGATGCTCAAATGATATATTGTGCAGCTCTAATTGACTGTTTCACCAAGCTTAGTAGATGTACTTGACTGGGATTTTCATGAGGATAAGTCTTGTTCAAAGTTTGATCAAAACTTGAAAACAGAAATGTTTATCCCACTAGCCAGCCATCCCACTATACAGTGTTGCAAGATTAATTTTTCTTCATAGCTGCATTACTCATTCACCAAGATCTTGAATTGATAAGAGTTAGACCGCTGTGTAGAGTCTTCTAAAGGGGTTCAAGTCTGGACTCTGTGGTGTCCAAACCACATATATAATGATGTTTTATGCTCTTGAACAACTTTCTCACAATTTGATGACTCCTTGTCTTTATCTTGGAATAAGTCTGTGTCATCAGCAAAGAAAAACTCCACTGATGTTCATTCTGGCCATTCACTTTTTCCAGTTTCAGCTGAATTCATAATATAGACACGTAATGTTGTGAACCTTGACCTGAACAACTGAATCAACCTCAGATCATAACACTGCACCCAAAGAGGATTAAGGGGTTAAAGAACTGGTTGCAGCTGAAACAAGTTGCAGCTGAAACAAGGAAGGATCTTATCTATTTTCTTAGTAAAACACAGGAAGGAACTTTTTTTATTGGCAGGGCTGTGTATTTTACCTGCCAATACCTGCATATTTGCTGTTAGGTTTTTATGTCTTAGGTAAAATAGGACATGTTTTATGTAGTACAAGATGATTTTTCTCCTTGTGTGAGTTGTGTAAAATCTTAACAAACACCTTTTGTACTCTCTGAAATCTGAAGGATTTATCAGATATAAATTAATCTAAAATGTGGTGATACAGTGCACAAAATTATCCCAATATTAGGCTAATTTCAGCAAAGAACTCAGAAAATACTGGGATACAAACTACTAAGAACATGTTCTGTGCTATATTTAGGTCAATTAACAGGAAAAGACATACCAAGTAAAGATAATTATTAGATTAAAATCTTCTTGGCAGCATAAAACAAATAGTGTAAAGAGGCCCCCCTAACCTGGAGAGACTTTGTGGAAAAACTTCACATCATGGAGACACTTATATCATGAGACTACAACAAGCATCATACAAAGATCAATGGAAAAAGTGGACAATATACAGGATAAGAGCAGCACAATATATCGTTTGAGCATCGTCATCGCAATGTATGTGTGCCCAATAGTCACATCGCAGGTCCTGCAATGTAGGAGGTAAATGAACTCAACGTGTTCTCATCTAATTTCTCGGGCACCTGATACACAGTTGCTAGTAACAACATCATTGAAAAATGAGCAATGAACTCGAGAAAATCACCAAAATCAAAGAAAAAATATCAGAAAATGAAAATTAGAGAAAACAAAAGAGAAAATCACCAAAAATTAAGAAGAAAATCAGAGAAAACAGAAGAAAATCACCAAAAACAAAGAAAATGACCTAAAGCGAATAAGAAAATCACTAAAATTGAAGAAAATCAGAGAAAACAAAAAGAAAATCACCAAAAACAAAGAGGAAAATTGCAATATATATATCGCAGGGTTAAAAAAAAATTGCAATGTCATTTTTTTCCCCAATATTATGCAGCCCTATATAGGATGACATCTGACACTAAGTGCTAAATGTTTAGTTTTGTTTTGTCTTGATGAAATGTTAAAAATGAAACAATAAAATATAAGTATTAAAACAATAATAATAATAATACTAAATGTGACAATATTTGACCCTGACATTATTGATGAACAGTAAATACTTCAGACTCAAAAACTTCTCACTAGACTAAAAAGTCTTTATTGCGGCTCATATTTCTTTATATTCAGTCTTTCCAATTACAGATATTCAAGTCATCTGGTAAAAATTCTCTATTGCAGTATATTATTTTTTATTTCACAATGATTTTTATTATTTTAAACATACGCAACAAAAAACATCACCCACTTCCATTATGCAATATAGGGACATTAATATTAACTGTTACAGCGCTCAGTCTTACTTTATGTTTCCTATTTTCACCATAAAAGGCACTTATAATGTTATTACAATGAGAAATGAACCAAATGAAATAACAATAACAAATAATATAATAGAGAGAAAGAAAGTACAGAGAGCTATAGAAGAGAAAGAGTGGGGGGGGTCAGAAATTAAGCTAATAAACTATTAATCTTAAGAGTTAGCATTAAATCCATCTTTGAAGTATTTTAAAAAGGCCTGCCACGTGTTCTGAAACTTTTCAGGCGAGTTATAATTGCAGTATATTATATAGCAGGAAAAAGAAAAAAACAACATTGTCATTTTTTCAGGTGTGGTGCCGGCCTTGTGTGGAGCTTCTTGATGCCGGCCTCCTGTTCTGCTGACAGACGAGTTGTAGAGCAAGGAGCTCAGAGGAAAAGGAAGAGGGCAATTAGGATTCTTTGCGTAACTGGGAGATTTAGAGAGCGAAATTGAGCATACCTATCTGAGAGCGAGAGGGAGGGACGGAGGCCGAGACGGGAGGAAAGAAGAGAAAGTGAAGCGGTACAAGGGCTTTGTGGAAAATAACAGTAGATAAGGACAGGAAGCGAATGCATTCAGAACCTAAACATCGGCTGGAAAACAACAGAGGATGAAAGAAAAGGGAAGGATGGAAGGAGGGAGGGAGAGATAAGAACACAGCTCCTGATAGTGTGACAGGGAAAAGAAAGAAAGAAAGAAAGAAAGAAAGAAAGAAAGAAAGAAAGAAAGAAAGAAAGAGATGGAAATGTCTTCTTTAGAGGTGGAGCGCAGAGGAAGCAGTTTGCAGTAGCTGTAGTTGTTGTTCCTCATTGTGGTCTTTACATCTTAATTGTGGTGAAGGAAGAGGACAATGGTAAAAAAAAAAAAAAAAAAAGTAAAAATAATAGAGAGGAGGACAGGGAAGTAAAGGGAGGAGGATGTTAACCCATGAGGGCCCCTCGGCTTTGGAACAACTGACCTGAGGAGATAAGACCCCCAGTCAGGAACTACTTAGAACTCCTCAACCTGTTTTTACAGACCGGCTTTAATTGATTCCATCCTTTTACTAATAGCTTCATCAGAATTTGATCGTTTTGTTCTTTTAATTATTTTTCGTTGCTGTCTTTTATTACCACCATTCTCTGGGTGTTTGGCTTCCTGTATCTACTTTACTTTTGGGTTTTCCCTTTTTTTTTTTGTCTGTCACTGCGGTTTAATAGTTTTAAAGGTGCTTCTTAACTCTTTCCCCTTAAATGCTTATTAGAGACAACACATATATATGTTACTAGGGCTACCCATGGACCATATTGTTGTGTGTTTCTTTTTCCAGTGGCTACAGTGATCACTACTTCAGCAAACCTCTGGGAAAAAACAAAACAAAAAAAAAAACCCGTGAATATGTGTTATTATTTAATAACCCCCCTCCCAATAAAACAAAAAATAAACACAGGAAAAATTAATGTAAAAAATAAATAAAAATTTTTAAAAAATAAAAAAATAAAAATTTAAAAATAA
>JAPTGZ010000002.1:5370088-5381506 GCA_029814645.1 Fowleria isostigma | reverse complement strand
CAATGCACGATGCAAATCCGTGAAGTAGCGAAACCGTGAAAAGTAAACCGCGTTATAGCGAGGGATCACTGTACTTTGAATGTGTTAAAAGAGACCAATTCTTTTAGTTTATGAACATCTACATGATCAGTAAATTAAATATGGGAAAGTAACTGGTGTTCACAGAAAATAATGCAAAAACAGATGATAATGTCATAATAAATGGCGATCAATCACTTAAGAAATGTTAAACATAGAGAAAAAACTATTTTGAAATTGTCACAGAAATAGCGTTGGGTCTTTATGGGTTAAAATCAGAATAAGGCCAATAAAAATCATCTGAAAACTCCATAGAAAACTTTCCTGCTCAAGTCTTTCTACTGTTGATTCCACACCCACTTGTAGCTATAAGAGCCTATTCACATTTTTTTTAGAGAGATAAGATTTATTTGATAAATGTAGTGAAGACAGACAGGACGGGTAGAGGAGAGAGTGAGGCAGAGAGATGTTTTTGGGTAATTTATCTGCAGAAGTATGACTGTTACAGCAGGAAGATGACATGAATCAGTATGAAGAGGTGGATGAGGCAGCTGGAATGTGAAAAACTCAATCACTGTTCCTCTGACTCTGCTTTAAATTCCCAGACATCTATGTAAACTACAGTGAATTTAAGTTATCACTGTGCCGGATTCAGGTCTGAATTCACATGCTCATTTCTATTCTCACGCTTTAGGCTACAGGGCTTTTCCAGCATAGAGAATTAAGAGCTACCTATTTTTACTTTTATTCTCTTTTTATTTGAGCCGCAAGTTTTTCAACGTGGTGCAGCGAGGCACTTCTCATGTCTTAAACGAACATCAGTTTGTAGAGAGAATAAAGATTGGACTGTGTTTTAATGGAAAAAGGTCTTGTGGTCTGATGAGTCCAGATTGACCCTGTTCCAGAATGATGAAGTGATTACCCATAATGCCTAGTGCCTACAGTACAAGCCTGTGGGGACAATGTTATGATCTGGGATTGACTCAGTTGGTCAGGTCTAGGTTCAGTTAGCTTATTTGTTGAAAAAAAAGCAGAATAAATGTTGTGATATTGCATAAGGTAACTGATGAGATACCGCTGAAGATGGATTAACAAAATATTACTTTTGGATGTTTTTTTGGGTTGGCTTTACTTATGTAGAAACAAGACTTTTA
Organism: Fowleria isostigma; assembly: GCA_029814645.1. Classification (NCBI taxonomy): domain Eukaryota; kingdom Metazoa; phylum Chordata; class Actinopteri; order Kurtiformes; family Apogonidae; genus Fowleria; species Fowleria isostigma. The sequence goes on along the minus strand of JAPTGZ010000002.1, from coordinate 5,380,334 downwards.
AAGGGATGTAATGATTACTGGTAGAATGATAAACCACACAAAATTCCTGTATTACCATTAGTATTACCATTTCAATTCTAATTATCACGAAAACTTAAAACTTAAATTCTTAGATTATGTTACATGTGGGTGTTGTTCTTACATCCACATTATTTTGTTTATTGTTGGTGTATACACATTTCTACCATGGTAAATATGTGACATTTTTACATTTTAACCTCAGTGTCTCAATGTTTCGGCCAACAAAGTACATTGTGTGTGTTATTTTTTTTTTTTAAATGTTCTAAATAAAACCTGGTTAATTTATTTCAGTGTGTGTATCAGCACTTTTTGGAAATTTTGAGCACATTTCAACTACCACAATTGTAATAAAAACCTTGATGATTTTGGTCAAGATAACGGTGATATAAAATTTTCATATCGGTACATCTCTATTCTCTATAACTGCCTAAGTCCAGTGGATTTCCACAGTAATCCTTTACCTCGTCCAGAATTATCATAAATAATAGTCTGCCTACAGTCGAACATAAGACAGTTAGTAAATCTGTATCCAAAACTGTCGTATTCCCATGATTTTACCTACTTGACTGTATGTTTAAGAGAGTTTTAACAACAAGACTAGTTTCTATACAGTTTTACTATATCAATTGTCATTTTATTTTACTAGTTTCACTGTTATTTCATATGTTGAATTAAAGTTGGTGTTACCTCTGCCTCATTTTAGGCCTGGAAAAACCCTAGGTAACCAGTAGCCCATATGTCTTCCCTTTACTCTTCCCACATCATGCAGTTTTCCAAAGTAGATTCTGAATGATATGTCAAACAAAATTACCAGAACATTTGCTAATTTTGTCCCACTGGTTTTCCACAAAGAAATAATTACATTTTTGTACTGAAACAAGTCATTTATAGTTTAAATCTGGGTTTTTGCTAAATTTTCATGCCCATATTCTCTTGTTCAACAGCTCTGATGAAAGAATCATGAGGTGCAAAACTGAATTCAACGGTGAAATTTTCCATTCAGCGGCATGACAGAACTGGAATTGTGCACAGGCACAAAAACAACAAACGCAGTAATGATAATAGCGGTTCTTAATGATAAATCACGTTGTAATTTCTGCAACACTTTCTCATTGTGACGGAAGAAAAACCGCAGAAAGATGAACTCGTCTCGGTGGGGTGCACTCAGAGAAACCTCTGAGTTAAACGCTGGACGGACTGATGTGTTTCATATATTTGTGGTGATGTGTGATGTATTACTGAAGACAGCAAAGTAGACTGTTATGGCTGAAAGCAAATTGTCATTTACGTCAACTGCGGCTTCCAGGATCACACACAGTCGAAACTCTCCTGTGAATGTCGGGGGGAACACACACCGCGACGGATACAAACACATACAAGCGCACTCACTCCATCAAAACACACATTTACCGAGCACCCACTGTGTTTATTCCGCATTTCCAAGTTTTTCTGTTGTTCTTCATGAGTGACAGTATTATTTCCTGCACCGCCTGGCTTACTCTTCTATAAAACCTCTAATTGGTCTCGATAGTTCTTATTTATCACCGGTCGAATATGAATCCCTATAGAGCACTCAGACAACTCAGTAAGAGAGTGGAAAGGGTGAACTTGATCCAAACTTAACATTATAAATCTCATGTTCTTTATATCCTTACTTTGCCATCAGCACAATCTAAATTACAGTGTCTGGAGTTTCCTGCTGCTCTTTATGCTTTTTTCTTTCCACTTTTTCTTGTGTTTCCCCCTATTTTTTTTTTTGTTTTATTCCAAGCTGTGTTTTTCTACGAGTCAAGACAGCGGTGGTAAGATGCACAGAAAAGGAGAGTCAAATAGAGGAGTAATGGAGGTAAAATGAAGAGTAGAAGTCAGGAGTAAAGGAGAGGATAACAGCGGGAGAGTAAGGAGGAGGAGATGGGGGGGTTGCTGGTGGGTTTCTGGTTTGGGTTCGTAACCTTCCTTTCTGTCAGCCTCGGTTAGATATTAAATGATGGCAGTGTGATAGGAATTACCTCTTAACCCTCCTATTAAAGCCCTGTGGTCTGAGGTTTGGAGTCGGCAGGAGAGGGAAGGAGCTGGACTAGCATTAAGGAAAAATAGGCATGGATTGGCTCGGGTTGCTCTTGAGGAGGGTGGGAGGTTAAGGGCAAGAGGTATCAAGCTGGATAATAGTTTTTACCAGACACTTGGATCCAGCTGGGATGAAACGAGTGTCCAATTCAATGCTCCGACTGAAGAGGTTGACTTCGCCTCTTATTGGAAAATATTCTAATTGAGCAGTGAGCACAGCGTTTGACAAAGACGGATGAACGCTAGGTATTAGAGAGGTCATTTGGAAGGGGGAGAGGGGATGCTGGCGGAGGATAGAAGGGGACGGGGTAGATGGATGGAGGGCTCGGAGTCTGCGGCCCCCGCTAGGTGCATCGTAGGGGGCAGAGAAAACAAAGATAGGGGTGGTGATCTAGATGGATGGAGGACTGGAGTCTGTGGGTTTAGTGTGTGCAGTCTGTGGTCGTCTCCCCCCACAGTTTGCAGAGACTGTGGGCTCACATCGCATGCACAAAGACACAAACTAACGCACACGCTAAGCTCCAGCTTTTAGGAGAATAAATTTGTGATGCAATGAAGTTCTGGCTTGAAGTGCATCGCATTCATGGCAGCTGAAATGGAAAAATGCAACCCATCGGTGAGAGGGCCCTCCTGCACCAACACGCAGCGCACCGTTTATTTTGTTAAGAGATTTGATAGCTAATAGACAGCCCCCCCCCATTTAATAACACTGATACAGACACAGCCCCATCCTGCTATCTTCACTATCTCTTCATACTTTGTGTATGTTTTATGGGCTGTCAAATTCATTTAAGTTCAGGGGTCACAAGTGGGTCGGACCAGTAAAATTATACCATAATAACCTGTAAATAATCTCAACTCCAAACTTTTCACTATGTTTTGGATTGATAATAACGAAATTTTTTACATCTAAAAAACTACCCTTTAAAAAAAATATGACTAACACGAACATCCATGAACTAACCTCAAATTTCTTAAGAAACAAAAGAGCAATTTAACAATATTATGCCTCAGCTTATCATTTATTCAAGTGCATTATCATTTACAGATCACAGTAGATCCACAAAGGCACAACACATTTAGTAACAGGAAGAATTATATTAAAATTTCACATACTTAAGATGTTTAATTTCCATATTTGTTCAGGATATATGAATTGATGTAAATATTTTCATTTAATTTAAATTCTTTACACTAAAACAAAAAGAAAGATTTGGCATTATGATAGTATTATTCTGATCAGCCCCACTTTTGATTGATTAATCAGTTTATTTCGAGCTTGTGCATTCTATGTCCAGTGTTGTTTTAATTCACAATAACAGAAATAACATAACATCCACATAGTATCATAATGTGTACACAAATATACATAAATATATATACAATAATTTTCTTAATTTATTTACTCCCACCCCCAGTTTCACTACTTAAATATGTGTAGTTGTAGTTATATCAGAGAAATTAAACGTGTTAGTAAATGTCAATGAATAAAGTAAAAAATAAGACTAAAAATGGTTTGTATGTGGCCTCTGAACTAAAATTAATTCAATTTCATAAATTCATATCATGGGCCAGATTGGATCCTTTGACGGGCTGGTTTTGGCCCACCGACCTTATGTTTGACCCCCCCTGTTTTATGTAGTCATGAACGTCTGTTGTGTTCAGGGTCTAAAATGCACCGTCTGGACCAGCACGGTTTTACCACCAGATTCTCCTGAAGCAGCATTATTCTCCACCATTAACGCGGCTCAGGTTGCAGCTGATTGGTTTGCATGAGAACAGAGTGGTGTGAGGAAGATGACAAATGAGAGCCTGAGAGGAGACATTTCCTCTTCTTGGTCTTCTTTGCCGCTCTAACTCTAACGGGGCCTCAGATGATGAATGTTACATAACGTAGGAGGTGAATCTTGACCACGTTTCAACATTCACAAGATCACTGAGATCTGAGATGAAGATGCTGCTGTGCTTTTTAGACGCTGATTTCTCATATGTTTTACAGATGTGACTGCTCTTTTTGTTATTTCAAACCAGAATATGCATACTTCAGTTCATACTTGTATCGAGACCAGCCTCGTACTTGAAAGTAAAGATCTACATATAAAAAAACATACTCTTTTTTAAGTCAACACATTTAGGGCCTTGGGGGTATGACCAGTTTCAGCAGCTATAATCAAACTTTAACCAGGAAATAAGATAAGGAAAGAAAACATTGACAGGATTTTTTACTAGTGTAAGACTTACAAGTGTTTTTGCATTGGAACAAAGCTAAAGAAACAACAGGTTTTCCTGGAGAGTAATGTCACAGTAGCACAAATCCATTTTTTTTTTCTAGAGCAATACTTCGTCAAATTTTCCCCTGTGGATAAATAAAGTTGCTCTGTATAGAACAGGGGTGTCAAACTCATGTTAATTCAGGGGCCACATTCAGCCCAATATGACATGAAGTGGGCTGGATCAGTAAAATAATAACAATAAAATAATAAAAAAAAAATAGAATAATAAAAATAATAACAATAATTTATCAATAATGTTAATTCCAAAATGTGTATGTCTAACTTCTGTGTTTTAGAGTGAAAAATTATATTATATTATCATCAAAATGTTTACATCTATAAACTATCGTGTGAAAAATATGAGCAACCATGAACGAAATGAAATTTATTAAGGAAAAAAGTGCAATTTTAACAATTTATGCCATTTTTTTTGCCTCAGCTTCTCATTTTTACATATTTGTTACAACTCACAAATCACAGAACATTTAATAACAGACAAAATATTGTTAAAATTGCACTTAATCACATTTTTTTTTGTAAAAGGCTAGTCTGTATTAGTCATTTTCTTTGTTTTTGGTGATTTTCTTCTTTGTTTTCAGTGGTTTTCTTCTTTATTTCCTGTGATTTTCTGTTGTTTGTTGCTCATTTTTCAGTGTTGTTACCATCAACTCACTCCATGTGCAGCTTCAGCAAACCAAACTATTGTGATTGGTGGATGGCTGTGTGCAGTATGTGTCCCTTGAAATGAGATGAAATCAAGTTTTCATTTGCCTCCTACGCTGCAGGACCTGCGATGTGACTATCGTGCACACGTACATTGCGATGACGATGCTCAAACGATATATTGCACAGCTCTAGTGAGTTGTACACTATTTTTCCTTCTGCATTTGTAATTATTTCACTGGCTAACCTTATGAACTTTATTATGCCTGTAATGAGACAATGTATTTATACTTTTGAGAGTTAATACCAAGCACCGCTGCAGCCTTGACCATGAGATTTCAGTCTGAGTTTGATGTTTGTGAAGTGGAGCTTGCAAACCCCCGTATGTCTTTTTTACTTCCAGCTTTCAGCGCTCTCAGCTCCCTCCCATTCTTTAACTTTGCCGCTGTGCTCCCTCAGAGCCATTACTGCATCCCATAAAACGCATCTCAGCAGGGACACCAGCAGCCAAACATTCAGCCTAAAAGGGTTTTTTTGGAGGCTTAATGGAAAGAAAAGCGAGTTCATGTCCAGAGGGATGCAGGTGAAGGATTTTACCCAATCCCAACGTCCTTGAACATAATGCGTGATCTCTACGGGTTCAGACGCCGTGGGTTGGTCTGGATAACCGCATTAGATACATGAAAGGGAAGTTAAAGACTGGGTTGAGAGGTTAAAAAAAGAAACAGCTCTTGGGGTGTGAATAAAACAGGAGCAAGATTGATATGTAAGGGGAGAAAAATGACCGTAGAGAATCCAGCGGTCAACAATTGGACTGATGAATGAGCATTAATCAGGAATATTTCACTTCTCCCATTGCCATTGGGTTGCCCTTGAGCAAGGCACTTAACCTCCAAACGCTTCAAAGGGGTTCTACAAAGCACAAGTTTGGTTTTAGGCCTTTGTTCCATAACTGTAAGTAAAACATAGCTGCTTAAATCAAGGGGAAAAGTTGGATGGAGGCAGAGGAATGAGACGGGGAGGGAAGGCTAAAGGGAGCTGGGGGTCATTTGAGATGTCTTTTCCTCCTAATTAAGTTAATGGAGAAAGACGAGGAGGTTGCCTTTAATCTTGGCTAATTGTCCATTTAGAGGCGACTGCCATAGTTTACCTGCTGGAATGTTATGGTTAGTGTTACAGGAAGTGGGAGTATTTGCGGGTTCGGTGATTGGCTGCGACAGGCGGGGCCTCAGCGGCGATTGGTGGGACTGGTCTGAAAGGGCAAGGGGGTGAACGAAAACTGCCCAAAGTCACATGTCTCCATTTTTTCCCTTTCTTCTCTTTTTGTCTGTTTCAATCATTTACTTTTCTTTGTTTTTTTGTCAAATGCACACACACACACACACACACATACACGCAGACACAAATAGAACAAACAGCTTTGATGTTTGCGTTGCTGTCAGGAATTGTAAGATTGTTTTCCTGTCAACAGGCTCCGGGCCCTTTGTTTGGTTTTCACGCCACTGGGTACTGGCGAGAAACAAATAAGTCTCAAACATACAAACACACAGAAGCACACACATATCTTTCTCTCACGCCACCTCTCCTGCTGATTTAACACCACAGGGCTGGATGACAATGAGGATCTGCATGTGTGGGTTTATGCGTGTGAATGTGTGTGTGGGTCCTTGGTAGATACACCAAACCACACACCCTTCCTAATAATTAAACATGACTCAGAAGTGCAAACCATGGCATGCAGCTGCACCACAAGGCTCATAGGGCCTGTCATGCAGCTGCACTACAGAGCCCATGCATGGCACAGCACTGCAAAAGTGTATCATACAAGTCATACCTAAACTGAATCTTAAAAACTTACATGACATGATTACTGATGAAAAGAAAACAGATGTAACAGGTTTAACATAAAGTTGGTGCTATGGCTGGAAGTTGCATCACAAGGCCCATAGGCTCCACAGTGGAGCTGCACCGTGGGGCCCATGCTGATTTTCACTTGTGCTCTGAGGAGAAAAGGGAAAACTTTTACAGAGGGAACCTGACTAGGGCTCCTCTAAAATAAGGCTGCTCTTAGCGGCTTGTGTGAGTGTGTGTTTCCCACAGCCCAGACAGCAGTGTGATTTTGTCCCAAGACATATTTAGATAAATACACACTGCAGAGATACCGAAAAACCAAGAGTCACAGAGCAAAAGAGAGGGAGGAAAGAGAAACAGGGAAAAAGAGAGACGGAATCAAATAATAGAAAGTCAGGAAATGAGTAATCCAAAAGATGCAATTTATTCATTTTTCATCCCATAAAATGCATTTATGTGCATGTAAATAAAACTTACTATCAGTTTTCTGAAAGGATTTGATTTATGCAGTGAAAAGCTGTCAACACTGGTTTTAATATAACACAGCGAGTGGACACAGGTTGATTTCCTGTGTAATCTGGTTTCTTCTTGCTGTTTCTTATATGCATGTGTATGTCCACGCTGAGTGAGAACATTAACACGAATGACATTAAAATGATAAAAGTGTATGAGGCATAATTTGACTTTTACACTGTAACAGACTTGTTGTTTATATAAACTCTTCCTCCTGCCTTAGTGTTGATGCTGCCTGACAACAATGCGGGATTCGTCCATAGGCCTGCCTCTGGAACACACATATGAAACTCACTGTGTTTCATATAAACAGCGGGAGCATATAAATATTTTGTTGTTTTCATTTTTTAGAGCTTCCCATTTTGAGCATCCTGCTGTGAAAATGACCTTGCTTCTTTTGTTTTGAATGCAGTCCAAGTTGTATTTGTGTGTAGTATGTGTGTGCATCCACAGTTATGTATATGATCATGTTGTACAAGTTTACTTGTACAGCCTGAAGCAATGAGTCCTCAACACTTTGCAAAGTTTGTGGATAAAAATGCATCATTTTGTTGTCCTCCTACAGTGAGGAAGTATTGGAGAAACCAAAAGTTATGGAGTTTGTGTGTCAGCCTGTGCTCTTGTATGAATAAAATAGGCCAGCTTCTTATTTTTTTAGCAGATTTCACCAACAAGGCGGTCTTAAAGTTCACGGCAGCAACACCTTTCCCTTTCAGCTGCCTACTTTAGCAGCTAGCCAGCGTGCTAGCTCGCTGCAGGGCCTGAACCTATGAAATGTTCGTGGGAGGCTGTTGATTTTTTTTTTTTTTTTTTTTTTATATGGCAAAGAATTTTTATACGTTTGCACTGAAATAGCACAGAGGCAGCATGTGGTAGTAATTTCACCTCACAAATAAAGGTGAGCTAGATGGGGGAAGTAGCCACAGAGCTGCTAGAACATAGTTTACAGAAAAAAAACTCAGTCTTTCCCCTTGACGTGTTTACTTTAACAGGGTGTTTCTGCTTCTGTGTGTGGATATGTGCACATGCATGTCTAAGGGTTAACATTTATGGATCTATGCAGTGTATTCTATGCATGCTTAAGGTGTGTGCTATATGTTTTAGTCCTTTTTGTCTGCCTTGGTCTGCATATTTGCTTATGTACTTGTTTATGTCTTGCGTTTGTATATGTCTGCATCTATATGTGTCTACTCTTTTTCTTAAAATATATGTACAGACGCACATGAGCAAAACTTGATATGGGGCCAAACACACTCGCACAGTGTTTGTTTAATCACAATTTAGGTTTACATGAGAGCACTAATCAAAAACAGACTTGGCTCCCTGGAAAACTGGAGGGAAAGGAGGAGGAAGAGGAGGGAGGGGGAGGAGATCAATGAGGACGAATTATGGGAGGATGGAAGCAGGAGACAGAAGGCTAAGGTGACAGACAGACAGACAGACAAGACACCAGTAAATGAAAAGAGGATGAGGTCGGAGGAAGGGGCTTTATGCCGTCTGAGTTACAGAATACAAGCTTTTGTTGATTGTTGACCTTTTTTTTTTTTTTTTTTTTTTTCCCTTCTTGCAGACCAGACTAATGATCTGGCTCTAATTCTAAATGCTTTTTTTTTTTCCTCCCTAAAGGATATTTTAAAGACCTGGCAACTGGCTTTTGGCCTGTGTGTGCATTTGTGTGTATGTGTTGATGGGGTGGGTTTCAGTAGTAAAAACACAATGGAACTGAATACACATTACACTCCATCACTGACAAAAGTGAAACCACTAAGCAAATGTAATGCCCCTCATAATTATATTCATGTGTTGGAGTTGATAGAAAAGACAGATACTTTCCTCAACAAAGCTTTTAGTTCCATGTTGCTGGTGCATTGTCTTTGAATAAAAAAAAACCCTCCAGACTTTGTTGTTTTTAAAGACTCCTGCTTTACTTCATGAATTAGCGTTTAGACATGTCAAAAGCTGAAATTCAGTGATGATGATGAAAATTCAGCCCGTCTAATTCGCTCGTTTTCCTGTGATTTGTTATATTTATGTCATTATATTTGCATTATGACGTTACCTCAGATGTTTTAAAGTTATTGCACTTTACTTTATTTTCATGCTATTTGTCATGCTTTAAAAATGTCTCATTTTTGATGTAGTGAGGATCTCATTTCAAAATAAATCTCTGCAAATGTTACAGCGGCTGAAACCCGACCGGTATAGTAACTGTTATAATGGTGAAGTCATCTAAGGGTGTCTTGTCTTTTGGGATCAGGTTATTTACTGTAAGGTGACATGTCGGACTACAGTGGGGATAAATCGAAGCTCTGGCTCAGCGTGGGGTCAGTATATATTGCAGTGTGTGAATGAGTGGGTCTGCAACACGATACTGTACTTATACAGGTTTACAGTCGTGGGAAAAGTCCTGAGGAAGTCAAAAAATTGGCAAACACATCCTGAAAATGGCCTGTATCGCTATAAATTATGTTGATTTCACACCTCATGCAGAAAATTGTGTCCATTCACAAATTTACAGACTCTGCTAGGAAGAAAACACTAAAAAAAGAGTGTTTGATTATAAAAAACATTAAGCTGTAGAATGAGCTTAATGGAGGATTTTCCGATATTGGCCTTTTCCTCTCAGGATTTCATAAAATTTTGCCAAATTTAAGATAAGTGAATTTGCAGGGAAAACTCTGTGGAAATAAAGCAACATTCAACTTTAGATTAAGACGTTGAATTAAAGCTGCAGAACTTGGTTATTATTATTTTTTTGTCATCACGCCAAAATTCTATATAGATGGATGGATGGATGGATGGATGGATGGATGATGGATGGATGGATGGATGGATGGATGGATGGATGGATGGATGGA
>JAPTGZ010000002.1:5350874-5362277 GCA_029814645.1 Fowleria isostigma | reverse complement strand
GGGGAGAACATGCAAACTCCACACAGAAAGGTCCCCCCGTGGATGGTGCGAGGATCGAACTCGGGACCTTCTTGCTGTGAGGCGTGAGCGCTAACCACTACACCACTGTGCCGCCATTTTTTTTTTTTAACATTGAGAGATAATTTATTTAATGCAAACCATTTGGAAATGTTGTCTAAATCAGAATTATTTGGACATAAGTATCTTAAAGTTGGTATGTGGAAAAAAATAAATTGGTATCAACAGCAAAAAGTATAGGGCACAAAAGGGACAAGGCTGCAACTAAGTCATTAATGTAAATCAGAAATAGGAGCAGTCCTAATATAGATCCCTGTGGGACTCCGCATGTTAAAATAGCTCTATCTAGGGGACATCCAATAATAGTTACAAACGGTTGTCAATTTTGAATATAATTATCAAACCATAAGAGAATAATTCCGGGAAAAAACATAATCTGACAACTTTTGGAGTAAGATATTATAATTATCAGTGTCAAAAGCTTTAGATAAATCAAGAAATGTACGTTTACAAGACTTACTTTTTTAAACACTGACCTTTTTTTGCTGTTTTGCTTCTCATGCCAAGTATGTAAATGGAAAATTCTAAGTAAATGCTTATTAGAATAACCCCAGGAGTTTTACAGAAACCAGCAGTCATGTAAATTCCAGATATTGCTGTAGATTTGATAAAGTTTGCAGCATATTAATTGGTGGTGTTGTGATCAATGAATTCTTAATTAGACGCTTAATCTGCCTGATTTTAATGTTAAATACAAGAATGTACTAACAGCTGAATAACTTGTACATATGATGGGAACTTTGCAGCTGCATTTTTTGTTTTTTTTCCTGTCTCTAGGTGCATTTCCATTCACATTGCACATAAAAACACTGAGTGGAAACCCTGGAAAGAACTTGAAATATTGCACAAAAAACCTTGAAAGAGGTGGAAAAGTTGGTGTATAGATAAAAGGTTAATACGAAGACATGCAATGGAAACACATGTTGTAAATAATATTACATCTGGACCAATAGTAAGTCTGCAGTTCACTGAATTAATAGATGAAACAAGCATAAATGTCACATTAGATGGAAAAGAGCAATGAAACGCCACCATGTATGAAAAACTGCAGAAACAGATGTGAGAATTTTGTGCTTTGACAAACAGTGGAAGGGTTTGGAACAAAACTGCCAGACTATTTCTGAAAAAAAAAAAAAAAAAGTCAGTTATAGGTGTTTCACTGGGTTACAGTCATGTTGATCTGTAGACAGTAATCAAGGACGGGCAGAGGGGTTAATCCTCAAAAATAATTATTTAAAACAACAGCCAGAAAAACCATCCGAGGCAAGAGACACTAAACAAAAAAATCCTACATTTCAGTTACACCCTTTGTATCATTTAGACAGCAGTTACATATGAATAGAATAGAATAGAATAGAATAGAATAGAATAGAATAGAATAGATTGTTACTGACACTTTCACAGAAACAATAAAAATCAGTTCAGCAGCTCTATTCTATTTAGCAGCAAAAACACTTAAACACTTGAAATGTAGGCATGTGCAAAAACCTATTGAATAAAATATTAAATATACCGACGCTACTATAGTACTCCTAAAACTACAGAAATATACAATAGTTAACTCTATATTACAGATGACAATATCGTGTGTTAAAACTGTTCTCAGTTATAATGTACTGCTGTATTTTATGATGAGTAGTTATGTGAACTTTTGATTCACAACACAGCATACCATGTTAGTAAGAAATATCTGATTATTTAGAACTAATACTAAGAACATATCAAAGAACAAAGAACATTTTATTTTGAAAGTTCTGCTCCATTGTGGTTATCTTATCTTATCTTATCTTATCTTATCTTATCTTATCTTATCTTATCTTATCTTATCTTATCTTATCTTATCTTACCTTATCTTGTCTTGTCTTGTCTTGTCTTGTCTTATACATGGATGGAAACTTTCTAATCTTGTAATACCAAAAGATAACAATTGAATGTAACCAAGAATTGAGAAGAGAGAGCAAGAAAGAAAAATAGCTAAATAAATAGAAATATATATATATACGGTAGAGAAAAGTAGAAAGTGTTATTTTCTGTAAATCCAGTCCAAAGTTTCCATATATTTGGAAGAAAATCCGCTTTCAGTGAGTTGGTTGGTGTGTGGATTTCCTCAGATGTAGAATAAACTCCACACCAAGGAGCATTGCGGTTTCCTTACACCTTCCTTAGACACTGCATGTTGTTTTTTCCCCTTGAAATTTGTTAACCGTGAACATTAATTCATAAGAAAAGGAGATAGTGAAAGCAGAGCTGTCCATCCGACGCTGGCAGCTAAAGCCGTGATTATCATGAAATATACTCGAGTACATCACAGACAGGGGAGAGAGGAAAATAACGGCACGTCACTTAAAGGTTAACCATCACAGGTAACCATGGATACATGTCAGAAACAGTCCAAAAAAACAAGTAAATGAATGAACATCCTCTATAAACTGTGCTCTGTGTTCACTTAGTGCTTCAGAAAGAAAAGTAATGGCGGCGGCTGTCGGAGAGGAAGTAAATGAAACGAGAAAGAAGGGGAGACAAAGACAGAAAGAGTGGAAATGATAGAAGAAATGAGAGAGTCAGACGTAGAGAGAAAGAGAGAGAGAGAGAGCGTCGGCCACATGAATGGGTGAGAGGAGATTTAACCAGGCCTCCTCTAAATACAGAGCACCGCAAAGCCACTTTAAAACCTGTACAGATATATTTATACATCACTCACAAACACACACTGCACTACACACTGACAGAATGCACACTCCAACTATTTGTTTCTATTTCTTTCTCCGTCTCCAATACAAAAAGAACACCCCCCCCCCCACGCCGATGTGTCTCGAACATGACTCTCGGCCTCTTACGTAACCACCGAAGCTCCACCTGTTGAACTTTTCGACACAAAGCTCCGACTCGGTGTCTGTTCACTCAAAAAAAAAAAAAAGCATGTGTGTAAATATCAAAGCCAGCATCCAGGATCTGAAATCATTTCAATTACGTTGCGTTTGAAGATGTGTTTATACCTAAACCTGTGCGGACCCAAATAAACGCATGCTGCAATGGAAAAAAAAGGTAATTGTGTTATAAAAGGAATGAAAATATAATTTAGTAAGAAGCAAATAGAGGGGGGTTTATTTGTAGGTTGAGTTAGATAATTAAAGATGCTAAAAAGCCATGACAGTTTGTGTATGTTGTTCAAACATGAGGGTTTATCTTGTTTGGGTTAAGAATTCCTCTCATGGCTGAAAATATGTGGAGATGTCAGTGTTTTGTGTGTGTGAGAGTGAAACATAGTATTAGCTGTTGTGTTTATGCCAATGGGAACTAAACAAACAACACAGGAATGCACAAAGAAATATGATCCCATGATAATACCCTCTTAGAGTTTTTTCCCCCATATGTTATGTCTTTTCAGTCTTTTTTTTTTTTATCCTACGCATTGTCATTTTTAAAGGAGCTAAATAAAGTATGTATAGTTAAAAGTCTACAAAAGTTATTAAATTATTTATTGTTGTAAGTTCTGCCAACACTTCCAGTTTATTGGATTGTTGAGATATGAATTTATTTACACTGACGGGCTGGTGGCTTTTTGACCACTAGAGGGAGTAGTGAGTCATTCTGCAGGTCTCCCATGGTGACGAAAACTAACACTAATATCGGATGAGAGCCATTAAGAAGCAACTTTCAGAGTCAAAGAAAAGAAATGGTAAAAGAAGCTGTTGTTTTCACTGGACACAGCTCTGAATGATTCTGAGGCTTATGAAGTTATTATGGGATGTTTTTATCTTTGCTTCATTGCTGTTTGTTGATCCACAGTTCAGACTAAACTGTGACAGTTCTGACCTTGTTTGTTGGATTCCAAACAGATCTTTAGTTCAGCTATTGACAACACAAACCAAACAGCTGATTAGTGGTTTTACTGTGGCTGTTTTTAGTCTTAAAAAAGAGCTAAGCTAACAGAGCTATAATGTAAACTATCAGCTGATATGAAGATGTGAAGATTATAAGACAGTGTTATTTTGAGCGACTATCAAAATAAGCATCCATGAGTTTTATTTTGAAGATCAGAACTTGATGAAACCATCATACAGATGTGTGTAAACAATGAGCTTTATACTTTATTCAGTGAGTGATATTGTCTGTTGTTACATAGCATTGATTCGTTGGTGTTTTGGTCAAAGTAAGGGTGTTTGGGTACCAGACTGCCCCCTGCTGGTCAGAGTTTGGAATATTAATAATACATCAAACCTCTTTAGGTGTTGTCAGATATTCTTTGCAACACTGAAAACTGTCATTTAATTGCAAAGATAACACAGTCAACAATTGTATTTACAGTTCAAGTAAGAAAACAACAGAAAGAAAATAAAGGTAAAATGAAAAGAAAACAGTCAAAAGTCAGATTCATTGTGTTCAGAGTGTGAGTGTTAGCTGCACATGTTGTCCTCTTTAAATTTTGGTAAGTTTTACAAGTGCAGCATCACGCTTGTGGTAAAACCCCATGGCCTTATGTGTGCGTCTGCTTATCTATGATAGGTTGACAATAGGCTGCAGTGGCCTTTATAGAGCTGGAGCCACCGCAGAGCCTCACCAGTGGTGAAACAGTGGAGTTACTGCACATGTAGGTGCCATTTATCTATTAATTACATGTATTTTTGTAGTAGTTGCTCCAGCTTGATGCAATATCTTAATTCTGCAGAGGTGTGTAATAAATAGCAGGATGTTTTTTTCAATAGAACCAAGCTCTAAAATCTAAATGTTGCTTTAACGTAGTGTTAAAAAAGCTTAAATTCTACTGAAACCAGTACTCTCTAAGGCTGTTGCTATAAACAAATCTGTCAGCTTGTTTTTTAGCTGTAATTACAGCATCTCCCTATGGTTAATTAGTATAATTTTGGAAATGCAACACCGCTGCGGTCAGATACATCACTCATCCCAGCTTTGCCAAAACCAGTTCACCGGTATCTAAGATACTGTAAATGTTGGAAAGTGAATAAAATAATGATCAAATATGTGACAGAAATAAAATACCATCTGGGAGAGCGCTTTTTTTTGATTCCGCAGAGGGTTTCGTTTTTGACCCGAACTCGATTATACTGTTTATATCACGACCACATACCAGATTGTTCATTATAGAAATAGAAACCTTGTGTTGGCACTGACTTTGTCAAGCTTGAAATAAATAGTAATTGACTCCTTCATTAAGTGGTAGAAGCTGTCTACGTTTGCCCAAAATGACTATGTGCATATGTGTATGTCCAAATTTAGAAAGGTGAGGAGGCTACAGTCCTGATATGTGAAAATAGCAAACGCATGAATAAATTGAATATTCCGGGTTTATTCTGGTTACAATGGGCTCTATAGGTATTTGGCCCAGAAAACAAAGGGCCGCAGGGTCCGTGTGAGGGAGAAAGAAAAACAAATTGTGCCAGCGGGAGATGATGATGATGGCAAAGGGATGTTTGATGTGTGGAAAGGTTTGTCTCCACTGCTGAACATCAATAAACAGCCGGCTGCAGTTACCAACACTGACAAAAGAGAAATAAACTGTGGAGATAGACACATACAGAGGGAGGGAGGAGGACGAAAGATGAGAACAACAGAGGAAAAAGACGAGAATAAATGGAACAGTAGAAGGACACATGAGTAAATAGACGGTCAGAAACGAGATGAAAATAGATTCTCAATTCAAATGAGAGAAAATGGACAGCACTGAGGTTTCTCTTTACAGTTATGGGTTAATGATTAATGAAAAGTAATCAAGCCACATCTAATGGTTGTTTCTGAATGGTCTGAGTTGAAGATCTGATGAAAGTCTTGCTGTGAGAGTCTGTTTTTTTGGCCAAAAGTTTTTTCCTCAATGCTTTCCAAAAACATCATCAAACGAACTATGTAGGACGGGTTCACATCTGAAAAATGATGGAACCTGTTGTATGATAATGGAAAGAAACAGCTTTATGACAGATGAATGGCTCTGGACTGGATATAGGGAATTGTTATTGATGCTCTGTGTCATTCTAACCCATAAAGACCCAGCACTACTTTTGTATCAGTTCCCAAATGAAATTTTCTTTATATTCAAACTATTTGACCTATAAAGACCCAAACATCCAACTTCTACCAAAATCATGTACTGTTGTAAACTTTTTAATACCTGTTGATCCAGTAATCCTGTAAAACCCGTAATAATTGAGGTAAAAGGCAGTTTGTCATTTTTTTATGATCATCATATATGACCCTTTTAGGTTTTCAGAGGTTCTGTAGTTACCATGGAAACACAGTCATCTTCTACAACATTGATTCACTAGTAAAATCCAAGGAGTTGGATCAGTGACAGTGGATGGACACACTGAGTTTATGTTCAGTTAATGAGAGATTGGACTGAAAAAGTCACTTTTTCTTCAGTTTTCTCTTTTTTTTTTTATATAATAATCCTTAATTTTACTCAAAACGTTTATGCACATCTACATAATTGATAAACTGAATGTTGGAAAATACCAGATTTTTACAGGAAAAAAACAACAAAAAACCAAATACCAAAGATAACATTACAATAAACGGTAATAAACCACTTGACGATGGTTGACTATATAGAGAAATTTATTTGGGAAGTGCCACAAATATCACACTGGGTTCTTATGGATTAAGACAGATGAATGGTTCTGGACTGGATATAGTGAATCATTATTGATGCACGGTGTAATTTTAACCAAAAAAGACCCAGTGCTACTTTTGTCTCAGTTCCCAAATGAAATGTTCTCTATATCTAATTTTTCTGAAGTGATTTATCACTATTTATTATAATATTGTTCTCTATATTTTGCATTTTATCAGGATAGATGAGGTATTTTCATTTACTACGGATGCTCTGAAGGGTCAAATGGGTCATATCTGATGACCATAAAAAGATGACAAACTGTATTTCAAATTATTTACAGGTATTGAAAGAATTAGTTGATCAACAGGTATTAAATAGTAGATGCTTTTGGACATTGATGGATGTTTGGGTCTTCATGGGTTAAAGTCAGGATCAACGATACAGACAGTGGCAGTTTATTATATAGATCTGTATTTTTTCCATACTGGTTTGAATTTTCAATTGCAAGTCAGAGAAATACAAAAATAGACTTCACACCTAGAGCTTTTTGAATATGTTTCACTTAATATATTGATGACAGACTGTGTAGAATGACTATAAACAGACTTAAATGAATGCAACAGAGCAGCACCATTAAGGCTACACTTAATCCAGGATATGTCACTTGCCGTAAAATACCTTAATAAATAATGGGACAATTTGTACTAAATATTCATGTTATAGTTATTTATTATCGAATAGAACAAGTCGTGACATATTCTGCAGATTTCAGCCCTGCTTTAAAGCTTAGAAGTGTCAGCTTTATGTGTGTATGTTACTTGTAATTTTGTTCACATTGAACCAAAATCTGTTAAATTGTTGAATACTACTAGGATTACTTATTATTGCAAGTCAGTTCTCTGTTTCTTATTTGTTGGAGTCTCATAGGACTGGGCGGTTCGTAATAATTTGTCATATGATCTACTTTTAAAAAAGAATCAAAAGTACAAATAAACTTTTCTACACATCCTATCTTATCTTATAATAATAATGGATTAGATTTGTATAGCGCTTTTCTATATCAATTAATACATACTCAAAGCGCATACAATGGATTCATTATTCATTCACTCTCACATTCTCACTCTGATGGGGATGGAAGCATGGCTGCCAATCCGCGCCTACGGCCCCTCCCACCACTACCAAACATTCATACAACAGAACATGACTGGGACAGAGTGGGAACCGAACCACCAACCTTTCGGTTATAGGACGACCTGCTCTTAGTCCCGAACCATGGACGCCCCTTATCTTAAACAAATTTTGTGTAATTATGACAATATACAATATTATTTACATACCAACATTGTTGCTTAATAATTGACCCTGTTCCATTTAATTGACACAAACTTCAGACTTTGTGTAAGAACATTGTTGATTCATTAGAAAACTCAGGTTGGACAACTTAAGCTTCAACAGTCTAGGTAAATACTGCAAACACTGCACCTGTAGGTACAGGGGAATGTAGACTCGTGTTTACTTCATCTACATGTTTCCACTGTTGTCATATTTGTTGAAATGATGCAAAATTGCAAGACTTTTAGTCAGATGCAGCATCGAACAGGTATCACCAGCAAACTGAGCCTCCAGAAACAAGAGAAAACTAAAAGAAAACTTTAAGACAAAAGAAAATACTGATTCAAATCATGGATTGTGATTCTCTCTAAGATAGTTTTATGATGTGTCGACCACATCATCCAGACCTGGTTCTCCGTTTATGCATCATTTGTTTTGAATTACCTTCCATGAGCATGTCTTTCATTTTGCTCTAATCTAACTCATTGTGTTTTGCTTATTTCAAATCTGTGATTTATTTATTGCCATATGCTCAAGTACAGAGTGTACCATAAGAAATGAAATGAAATGTGCCCTGGGACTCTCTCAGCTCAGTGTCAATAGATACTAGATTAACAATCAGTACAAGATATGAATAACAGAACTAAAACCAGACTTAAAAGACTCACATCAAATGCCAACAGAATAATATGTGGTTACATGAAGCAATTTATATTCAAGCACTTCTGTTTAATTCTGTCATCTCAAAGGAGATCACAGTGTTCTGGTTGGTTTGACTATACACCGGCTACTTTTTTATTATTATTATTATAGAATTTATTTAACCTGGAAATAAGCTCACTGAGATTAATAATGGCTTTTTCAAGAGTGCCCTGGCCAATACAGCAGCAGCAGCAGAAGTTACACAATATAGAAATCACAGTCATACATGCACACTTAAAATACACATAAAACACAGTAAAAGTGAGTTCTAAAACCATACATAAAACACCCAAATAATTATTATAAACCATTATTATAAAGGGTACTCAATGTACAACAACAATGTTCCTAAAAAGCATTTCAAAGCAGAACCCGATTCAATTAATTAGAGCGACATCTACATCCAGATTAATCATTTTCCCATTCATTTAAAATGACTTTGAATGTATTTAAATGTATTAACAGGATGCTTATGCAGGTCTTGAAAGTCTTAAAAAGTATGAAATTTTGAAACACTGTTTTCCAGACCTTGAAAAGTCTGGAATTTTGAGTGGAAGTCATAGCAAAGTATGGGAAAAAGTTTCTCTCATAGTGGAATTTAAGAGTATTTTCAAAGATACATAGTCTAATAAGATAAAAGAAAAATACATGAGAAAAGCATAGAAAAAAATATATGATATGTGATATCATAGATATGATTTAATTACTTGTCAGTACTGGAATGATTCTGTTTGTATGATATTCATGCACTTTTGTGATTTACATATGTTTTGAAAATGTCACTGTCAGTAAAACATTTACTGTGAATTATACATTCATTCATACATTTATTAAAATTACATTTTCTATTACACACAACAGGTACAGTCTCAACCAAAAAAACAAGCACGCAAGTATAAAAGTACATAAAGTCAAGTAAAAAGTATGTAAAGTATTAAAGTATATAAAGTCAAATATTAAAAAACTTTAAAAGTACATAAAGTCAAGTATAAAAGTACATAAAGTCAAATATAAAAGTATATAAAGTCAAGGTACTTGGGGAAAAACTAGCAGTTTTTGAAAAAGTTTGGAATTTTTACTTGGATAATGAGCAAACACCTTGATTTACATAGATCTTCAAACCTCCTGATCCTCACTGTTTTAACCAAAAATAAACTCAACAGAATAATCTGGTTATTTTTTTTTTATATAAAAGAGACATGACACAAGGAAGAAAAAAGCCTGAGAAAACTGAACCAGAGAGGAGGACAGACAGACTGACCAAAAAATAGAAAGAGAAAGAGAGCGTGTAATAGTTCGAAACACACAGACCAGAACAAATAATCCAGTTTGTGAGGGTGAGGTGGCGAACGTCTGGGAGGGATGCACGCCGTCGAGGGGACACAGACGACCAGAGACAGATCAAGGACCCGAGAGGGCGACAGCAAATGAATGCCAGCACCGTTTAGCATCGACCAGAGACCGAGCTAAATAAACGGCCACAGGCGTCAAGTGGTGCCGAGCGCTACTGAAGTCCACGCCACCCACTGCATGGTGGCCACTTTCATGTGGTCACTGCAGCGATGATGTCAGCGGCCGCTCCTTGGATGCGTTCCTCCTGCCCCGTGCAGCCGCTGCAGCTCCTCCAGTCCTCCAGGAGGATTAACGGGCTGATTCACACCAGATTTATCCATCCAGTCGGGGATTTAACGCCACTTACGGTGCTGCGTTGTTATCTTCTGGGTTAAATAAATCATTAGCACATTAGTTTTGTGTCATTGCCCTAAACTTTCACAGATTAGCGGTGCAGTGTTTTATGGATTTACCAAGGATTGGACCTGACTCTGGAGGATTTTGACTCAGATTCAGCAAATCTGCTTCATAACTGTTTTATTATTTTTTAATATCTGACGGTGTGAAAATCCACTGATACAGGTATCACTGAGGATTTTAACCACGTTACAGCGGCAGCATTTAATATCAACCCCTCCTTTTACACCATGGCTGCTTCCAAACATGCACTCCGGAATATCTCCGGACAGTTCCACCCACTCTTGAACCGGAGTCGTCTGTTCAAACATACTACTCTGCTTTGGATTTTTTTATGCTTTTAATTATTTCTATATCAGCTCTCGCCGTGAGGTCACGAATATCAGAATTTCTCCAGTTGTTAGCCATTCTTTTCATTAAAGATGTTGGCCTCTTGTGTTCTGTGTCATCAGTGCACTCACAGCTTTCCCTCCGGTCCCTCCCCTCAACCCTTCAGGCGGTGCGTGTCCAAATCTTGACCTGACACTCTGAATGACAACACTTCACCGTTTAATGTCCAGACTTAATTCTAGGGGGTCAGCCGGTTATTATCCACGTAAAGTTAACCGCACATGAGCTGGACGGTCATGTTCAGACACATGGGTCAAACAGACCAAGTCCGGAGAATGTCCGTTTTCCATAGCATGTTTGAAAGGGGTTCATGTGGATGTGCAACCACAATGTAAATATGTACATAATATTTAATTCTAAATTTATATAAATACCAGATTTCTTCTTTTTCTCTCTCTTTATATTTTATTTTACTCATTTGTGGTTTTTTTTTTCTGTCTTTTATCTGCATTTGCTTATTGTATGTTGCTGCCGTCAACAATGAAATTTCCCCATGTGGGATAGATAAAGTCTTATCTTATCTTATCTTATCTTATCTTATCTTATCTTATCTTATCTTATCTTATCTTATCTTGTCTTGT
>JAPTGZ010000002.1:5328715-5347612 GCA_029814645.1 Fowleria isostigma | reverse complement strand
GCTCAGTTTTCCCGGAAAATTCACCTTCATTCCTGATCCAGAAATCAGTCAGAATCTCTTATCGGCAACTTCTAAAGTGAAAGGAATGTACTTATTTATTTATGGTATGTTAATGATCTGTTTAAAAATTAATACATATACATTTCTCACACCTTTTAACCCTTAAAGACCCAGTGATACTTTTGTGGCAGTTCTCAAAGGATTTTTTTTTTCTCTCTCTAGTTAACCTTTCTTAAGTGATTTATCATATTATGTTCTACATGGAGTTTTTTGTAAAACATATATATTTCATTTAGATGTTCATGAAAAGTTAATTTAGTTTCGTTTAGGTTATTAGTTTAATCAAGCTTATGCACTCTATGTACAATACTAATTACATAAACATGTACAACATTCAATACTGTTCACATACATCTCATTATGTGTACACAGACATACATGCAAAGTTTGCTGTAAACACCATATATATAGAATTTACATGAGCAAGTATGCATAGAGAAATATACATTGATAATATGCATATAGAAACATACATAGAGAAATGTACTTGGAGAATATGAATTAAAGGTTATATCAGAAACAAAAAAATCTGAACACATTAACAAGTGTGTCCATCCGCTGTCATTGATCCAACTCCATGGATTTTACTGGTGAATCAATGTTGTAGAAGATGATGGTGTTTCCACGGTAACTACAGAGCCTCTGCACGTCCAAATGGATCATATCTGATGACCATGAAAAGATGAATAACTCTACTTTACACCAATTATTTACACGTATCATTAGTACTAGTGGATGAACAGGTATTAGACATTAGTTCAGTGGATGCTTTTGGTCACCAGTGGATGTTTGGGTCTTTCCACGTTAACACTTTCACCTATTTATTGTCTTCTTTGGGGTTTAGGAAGGTGAAGCTTTGTTTCTGTCTCCTAATGTTACTTGGAGATTTGGTGTTATTTATATTTATAGACAAACTGATCATTATCTCACCAGATGTGGCAGATGTATAACTCTTCATCTTTGTGATTAATGGCTGCTCATGCAGTTATGTCAACAGTGATGATCGACCCTTCGCTGCTCAGCTTTCAATTTTTTTGGAAATAAATGAAGACAATGACTTCCAACACAAACCCTAAACTCTGGAATAATGTGTGTTTCATGGCTCCTCATCATTCAGGTCAGGTTTTGATAAAAAATTATGAAGGTAATAACTTGGATTTCTGTTGCTTAACAAATTAAACTGTAGAACCAACCTGTCAGCAGAGACCATTTCTACTTCTTAAGTCGTCACATTCTGCTGTTTAGTCTTGACCCCTTGGTGTCTGGTTTACTTCTTGCTTTGACTTTTGACCTGCATAGTCCCAGACAGAGGTCAGTTTAAGACTTTAGATATGAAAGGTTGATGACATTGGCCTGGTGATGGTGTTAAGTAGCACCAGCCGTAGTGGGGATGGTTAAAGCAGTACACTAAAGTATGGAAGTTTTTTGTTTATTTATACTTTTTCCTCTTCTTCCTTATTTTATCACTTCTCTGACTTTTTTTTTTTTTTCCCCATAACCTTAACCAACTAGGTCTTATGTCTAAAACTGACCAAACCATGAATGTGGTTCCATTTTTTTCCATTCGAGACCCAAAAAATAAACATTTTTTCTTTCCAGAACCCAAATTTACAAACTTTCATCCTCAGTTGCACATCTATGATTTTAGTGTTTAATGTGTTTATTGAAGTTTAAACAATAATATACAACCAAAATATACAACAATAAAAGCTTCATCACAAATCTAACTGTCTCCAATCTAATCCATAAGGACCCAGTGTGACATTTATGGGACTTCCCGAATCAATTTTTCTCTGTATTGAACCACCTTTAAGTGGTTTGCCGCCATTTATTGTAATATTATCTTCTGTATTTTGTGGAGGTTTTTTTCCAGTGAAAATCATATATTTTCCAACATTTCATTTACTAATCATGTAGATGTTCATAAAAGTTTAGAGTAAAATTTAGGATTATTGTGCCAAAAACAGAGAAAACTGAAGAAAAAGTGGCTTTTTAAGTCAAATCTGTCATTAACTGAACATAAAGCCAGTGTGTTCATCCACTGTTATTGATCCAACTCCTTGAGTTTTACTGGTGAATCAATGTTGTAGAAAATGACGGTGTTTCCATGGTAACCATGGAGCCCCCAAACATCCAAATGGGTCATATCTGATGACCATGAAAAGACAAATAACTGTATTTTACACCGATTATTTATATGGATTAGTGGATCAACAGGGATTAATAGTTAATTAATTAATTAATATCAGAACATATTTTGGTAGAAGTTGGATGTTTGGGTCTTTATGGTTAAAAAAAAGGTGAAACATAGCAAAAACTTAATTTGGGAACTGACACAAAAGTAATGCTGGGTCTTTATGAGTAAAGATGCTTGCCTACATTTCTAACCAAGTCTATGTGTTTTACACATCTTTATGTTGGATGTAATTTTTAGCTTCTGTGTGACTCCATCCAATTTTAATACCATGATTTGCTCTAGCTTGATCATTTTCATCTTGTTCTGTGTGAAGCCTCTTGTTTGAATTTTACATGGTTGTGATGAGGTCAAATATTTACAACTTTTATTTATTTTTACTTAACCAAGAAATACTTAAAAGACTAAAAATCTCGTGGCTAAGATAGTAAACAGCACAGTGAACCAGGTTTTTAGTCAGTGTTACAGCTAAGCACGGACATATATTCATAAACATAATATGACATATGTTCAATTCAATGCAATCCAGCCTTTTTTTTTTTTGAAAGCACTTTAAAACAACCACAGTGGACCAAAGTGAATAAAACCAAAATAAAAGAATAAAATACAAGAATAGATTAAGAGGACATAAAAAGCTGCACAGTTAATAACAATAAAAGATAAGAACCATTTAAACTGATACTAAATAAAAACAATGAAATAAGACGAGTATTAAAATGCCTTCAGATATCATATCATCTCATATCTTACAATTTCCTGTTTATGCAGATACGTGACTCCCTGACCACATAGACCAGGTATTGCTCACCGTGTTCTTCCTCACATTACTCCTCCTCTTCACTGCTTTGTCACTAACCTTCACATGACCTTGACCAATCAGACGACCAGATCACCAACGACCTTAAAAGCAGAGCAGTGTCGAGCACAGACCGTCATTGTTTAAGTGATAGATGCCAACAATCAACTGATCAGAGCAGGGCAGGGAACCAAGAGGCGTCACTGACGTCACCGCCTCGCAAACACAAAAGATTGTGGGAAGAGGAGAGGCGGGAGGAATTTAACATTGTTGGTTTCGAGAAGACCGCAGAGATGGCAGGGATTTGTGTTTGTCTATCATTTGTGCATTTAATTTTTCTGTGGTTTGCGTTGTGTGTGTGTGTGCTCCCGCTTGTGCTCGTACAGTGTTTTATGCGTGTGCGATGACATGCAGTAATGTCATGGATGGCCAACATAGCTGCGCTCTGAGGCTGCTCTGATTTTAATTAGCACTGTCTCGTTAATGCGCGCACACACAGACACACACACACACACACACACATACACACACACCACTTCCAGGAACACTGTGGACCTACCACACACATATTCTGTATAGATTCGGTTGTAAATGACGGGAATACGACACACTTTGGGGCCCCCGTGCCCGCTTTATGTCTTTGAAAACTCCGCCAAGTCTGGAGTGGCAGACGTGTGTGTGTGTGTGTGTGTCTGAGTTTGTGTGTCAGTCATCATCTAAAACATACTGTATCAGCGTGTATAATTACAGGCCTCCGGTTGGCTAGAAAACATCCTCTGGACTCAATTGGAGTGTCTAAGTACCCAATTTAGAAAAAAGCATTACCGTCATCACTGGCGATTTTGTCATCATCATGATCATTAACATTGTTTTCCTTTTGTCTTTGCCTTTACATGGTCGGTGCTTAATGTTCGCTCTTTTTACTTTTTAACCGACAAGCTTTCACTCATGTTGAAGGGTTATTCTTGACCTTGGAAGCAGCTGTAAAGAAACTCCATCTGCTGAAAAAGCCTAAAAGTACCAGCACAGCGACTAAGTTTGCTGTAAGAAATTGCAAACGTATCACAGATGACACTTGCGTTGGCACAAAAAAGCAATCCATAAGGTTTGGGTTTTTTTTTTTTGGGTCTCAGACAGTGCAGAGTTGTATCTCATGTTTTGACACATGAACACTATGATTAGAAAAGAAACTTTTTGGTGTCCAGAGAAGTCCAATCTACATTTGTTAAGGATAGAGCTGCACAGTATATCGTTTGAGCATTGTCAATAGTCACATTGTAGGTCCTGCACTATAGGACCAATATAATATATATGTTTTTAAAATGATAATATTTTCTTGCTTAAACATGTCTTGGTAAGCTTTTTTTTCCTAAGTAGATGAAAAATAAGACAAATGTTCTAGAAATAAGCCTTTTTTTAACTTCGAAGTCTTTTTTGCAGTGTAAATACAGTAGTAAATACACTGTCAGCCCAGATAAGTTGAGTTTACGTAAAAAATTAAGAAAAGTATTGCTTTAGAAAAATAAATAATGATTAATGAGCTTTTTAAGTACATTTAACATAAAATCTTTTGCAACATTAACTGCTTTGTACTGTAATTACAGTTAAATACCACAGTTTAATGCACTAAATTCCAAGTTGATTTAACTAAAAATATTAAAATAATTTAAATGTACGTACTTAAAAAGTTCATTAATCACTATTTAAATTTTTTTTTAAGGCAACCACTTTTCAAATTTTTTTTAAAAGTAAACTCAACTTATCTGGGCTAACAGTGTATTTATGTCGGTACCACACAGCTATTATATCCCCCTGAGTATTTTTCATATTGTGATATATATTACAGGGATAAAAAAACCAAATAAACCCCACAATATCAGTTTTTTCCAATATTGTGCAGCCCTAGTTAAGGATCAAATTGACTGCAGAACAGCGGAAGATGAGATATTATTAAAGATTCAAGTTATGCAAAGTTTAAATAACAGTTCGTTTAAATGTCATTACTGAAGAAACCAAACAAAAACAAACAAAAAAAACCCTACGAGATTAAATTAAACTGTCTATAACCTCTCTGCTCCATTTATATTTTAGGTTGAGTGACTGTTTTGTTGCCGCTGACAAGCTTAATTCACAGAGAAATGTTTTTGTGTCACAGCAGAAGAAAAAACAAAATGAGAGCAGCAGACACAGAGAGAACGCTAAAAGATAAATGTGGAGGATAAAGAGAAAAAATGAGAGTGAAAGGCAGCGAGAGTGAGTCAACAATCACCACCCGCATAAATCACCTCCTCTTTTTGTTTCCTCCTGTTTTTCCTCCTCTGCCCTCTTCTGCGCTCTTTGTCTTTGTAAATATTGTTGCCAGGGGCCGACATCCGAGAGAGGTACAGGTCGACGGCTAAACCGAGTCCTCCTGACATTTCAGGAGATATATATCATGTTGGAAATACTCAAACTCAGAAAAACATGTGCTTTGAAACCCATATATCTTCATAAAACAGACCAACACAGAATGCACATCTAGCAAAAAAAATTCAGATTTAGCATTTTTTTTTCCCTCAGCACTATGATTTTTGTGTCTTATTTTGAATTTTCTGTCCTAATTGAAGGTAAATTTTTTTCAGGGTACAGATTAACCCATAAAAATCCAGTGCTACTCTTATGTCAGTTCCCAAATCAACTTCCTCCACATCCTCCTGAGACCCAGCAATGCATTTATGTCTTCTGTAGGGGAAAAAAAGAGTTTCACAGCTTTACTTAAAAGAAAAAAAAAGAATTTGAAAATCTGTGGCATCATGCTGTTTTCAATCAGGCCAATTATTGAACATAAAAAATCAAAAAAACTCAGGAATCTCAGGAGGATATAACCTTTCTTAACCCATAAGGACATTTGTGGCACTTCCCAAATATATTTTTCTCTAAACTTAGCTGCCTTTTAATGCTTTATCGCCAATGATTGTACTATTATCTTCTGTATTTTGTGCTTTTTCAGTGAAAATCAGGTATTTTTCAGCATTTAATTGACTTATCATGTAGATGTTCATAAGAGTTTAGAGTAAAGTTGAAGATTATTATATCAAAAACAGAGAAAGCTGAAGAAAAAGCGATGTTTTCAGAAAATCTATGATTAACTGAACATAAACCCAGTATGTCCATTCAATGTCACTGATCCAACTCCATGGGTTTTATTGGTGAATCAGTGTTGTAGATGATAAAAATGTTTCCATGGTAATTACAGAGCCTCAGAATATCCAAATGGGTCATATCTGATGACCGTGAAAAGATGAGAAAGGGCACTTTTCCACCAATCACTGACATGGATAAATGGATTAACAGGTATGAAACAGTTTATATCGGTAGATGATTTTGGTAGGTGGTGGGTGTTTGGGTCTTTATGGGTTAAAACAGGTTAAATATAGAGACAATTTCATTTTGGAACTGACAGAAAAGTAATGCTGGGTCTTTATGGGTGAAGGGATTTATCTCCCTTTATTATATTATCATCTGTACTTTGCTTTTTTCCAGTAAAAGTTGGGTATTTTTTGATATTTAATTTGCTGATAATATGGATGTTCATAAAAGCTCAGGTGAAAATTGAAGGTTATTATATCAAAAATAGAGAAAACTGCAGAAAAGTGACTTGTCCAACAAACATATCAATAACTGAATGTAAAAACATATGTCTCCATCCACTATCATTGATCCAACTCCATTTGTTTTACTGGTGAATCAGTGTTGTAAAAGATGACAGTGTTTTCATGGTAACTACAGAGCCCCTGAACATCCAAAAGGGTCATATCTAATGACCATGAAAAGATGGTAAACTGTATTTTACACCAATTATTTACATGTATTGATAGGGTTAGTGGTTCAGAAGTTGTTAAACATTTTAGATCTGTAGATGGTTTCGGTGCCAGTGAGTGTTTGGGCCGTTATGGGTTAAAGTAACAAATGCTATCTCACGTCTCCAGGTTTGTACTGTTTTTTCTCATCTTGAAAATACTACAACTAATATAATTATTTTTACACTTTATTTGTTTTCTGCTGTGTTCAATGACTGCACAACCCTTGAACATAGTTTCAGGGTATATTTGGCTTGCTCACAGGCAAATCATGTCAGCCCTGTTCCCCTTTGTGTTCCAGAGTGTAAATGTAGGTGTAAAAAACATGACACTATGCGTCAGTTACCAAAATATTTCCACCACGTTTCCTCTCTAATGAGCTCCTGGCTGTAAACAGTGTGCCCTCACCACTAAGTACTGTTCACTGGTACAGAGCAGCTATTAGGGACCATTGCAAACACACACAGCACCTTTTAAATACACATACACAAGTGAATTTCCATAATTTACACAGTAAAGATGAAGTGCTATTGCTATAAATACAAGCTTGGTCAGTGTGTCATCAAAGCAGATATAGTAGGAATGCACTGATGGTGAAATTCTGATCAGTATTTAGACAATGTGGTAGTGTTTTGCCATGTTTGTGTCGTTATTTATCCTGGTTTCTTGTCAAGGAAGTAGCCTGTCTACCTACAAGTCCTTCCTCTATGTGTGTCTTTTCACTTTTAAGTCCCCCCTTGCTATTACACCAAAATAGTATCTTTCACTTTGCAAATATACTGTCACAACACTACGGGCTCAATGCTGCCCAAGAACTACCTTCACTAAAGATACTACTTTCATTTCATTTTTCATCTATTTCGAGCAAGTGAGTAAGCATAACCGTTCTGTTGCAAACCTGATGACCAACACTGGCATTGACCAGTCTGTATGACATTAGAGACATGAGAGAACACTTACTGCATCATAGTTCAATAACCTGCTCCAGCTGAAACATTATTAACCACTGCAGTACTTACCCATGGAAGGATCTGAACTATTGTCTGAGTTAAATCCAAGTAGTTACTTTTTTTTATCCAGGTTGTTTATTTAACTCTAACTGATGCAGTAAGTGTCCTCTCATGTCTCTAATGTCAAAAAGATTAGAAAATGCCAGGACTGATCAGATTATCAGGTTTGTGACAGAATGGTTCAGGGAGAATGAGACATCATTTTTTTCACACATGAATTATCCTCCATAAAATCCAGACTTTAATTTGTGATGTAATAAAAACTTGGTGCAGCGGTCTGATTCTCCATCATCAAAAATAAAAAAATAATGCAATATGGATGAAAAAAATATTATGAACCTTATTGTGACACTACATAAGCATTATGTGGCAAAAAAAACATGAATAGTGAATGTCTCCTGGAATCAAAACCAAGGTGGGGCAGTCACATTATGCATGTGTGACTTGTGTTTTGGTCAGGCAGTGTAACTTCACTTCCATCGTATGGAATGGCGTTTCCCCAAAGTGCAAACAGTAATTTGTAAACTTCCAGAGATATGGCTCACATGTCGGAAGGTAACACTGCAAACCTGTTTAATCACCTGGCAACATGCTATCATGACTAGCGTAAATATACACACCACTTTTAATTGGCGTGTTATCTGTATGCATTATAAGCTTTCTGCTTGTATGTTCATGCCATTATTAGTCCCCCGTCCAACTTGAAACGATGTGTGTCCAAAACAGTATGAGAGCCAAACTGCCAGAAGACCAGCCACACCACAGGCAGAAGCAACAGGTAGAATTAAACAAAGGCAAACAACTTTAACACACGCACTTAGAAAAGACTCTCTGTATGAGAAGAGTAGCAAACAGTGGAAAGAGGGAACGGAAGCAGTAACTTTTTACCCTCAAAAGATATGCAAATTAGTCTCAAAGATCAATGTAAAGAATCACGATAAAATCAAGATTATGGTTATTTTTAAGTTAAACTCATCAACTTGCACAAAATGCAGAAACCATCCATAATAAGTCACTCTTTTTTTATTCTTCAGACACTGAATTTGCCCATTAGACTCGAGCTGTACTGTAAATCACACTATTCTGTTTAAAGAGCAGAGATAAGTGCAGTAACAAATGCCTAAAAAGTATCTGTGGATTTATACAAAGCGATACTCGGCACTAAATGGTTTTCTTTGAGGTCTGAAATACTTAATGGGCAATAAAAGGGACATTCTCTTCCTCCCAGTAATCCGTCTTTTCTCTGAAGTGTTTTATTCTCTTTGTGCTAATCTCAGACTTCCAACACACATAACGCACAATGTACACACATACAAACACTCTATTAATCACCGGTCTAATTCTGGAGGCAAATGCAATAATAGTAGTTTCAGCTTTTTGGCCTCGCTCCCCTGGTAAATAGACCATCTACCTTTCCGGAAACGTCTGTGAGATGAAAGACTCCTTAATGAAATCTGCTGAGTGAAAACCGAACTGTGAGGAAGGGCCTTATATCTGGAAACACACACTAACGGAACTGAGGGGCTTGTAGGTGAAGGGGGGGTTAGAAGTCCACACAGGTTTACCTCTGCATATATAACCTGCCCAGGGAGTTCCTTCTGTCCTCAACGGGTCACTGAACAGCAGCCATTTGCAAATAAAAGCACAAGCGACCTGTTCATTTGCAGGCGTACGTGTGTTTGTGCTCTTAGTTTATGAAAGCCACTCATTAACACAGCTTTAAATGCATCCCATAATTAGTCTTCAGCCTAATTGGTCTAATCACAACTCTGACAGCCTCCATCGTGGAAGCAGTTGCCATGACAATGCCGTAAACTTTGGGTATCTTAGTTGTTTACTCAAATGAAAAGAGAGATGGAGTGTTGTGTTGGAAGCTTAAAGTCTCAATCATTAGTTGACATGGTCAGAACTGTTTTATTTAATCCTTAAAGACCTGGAACTACTTTGTGAAGCCTTTCAAGTGTTTTTTTTTTCTTCTCTGTATGTAACCTTTAACCTGATGTTCTCTGTTACATTTTGCATTTTTCTGTGAAGTTTAGGTCTTTTCCTATATTTCATTTACTGAATATGTAGGTGCTTGTAAAGGCTCAGAGTTCATTCAAAGGTTATTACATCAAAACAGAAAAAACTGAAGAAACTGTGACTTTTCCAGCAAAATTCATGGACTGAACATAAAAACAAGCACCTGCAATCACTGTCATTTATCAAATTTTATGGGTTTACTGATGAATGTGTAGCCGCTTTCCCATTGACCTTCAATTTACATAAATATAACCGTTGCCTAATGGAAAAACAAC
Organism: Fowleria isostigma; assembly: GCA_029814645.1. Lineage (NCBI taxonomy): Eukaryota > Metazoa > Chordata > Actinopteri > Kurtiformes > Apogonidae > Fowleria > Fowleria isostigma. The sequence goes on along the minus strand of JAPTGZ010000002.1, from coordinate 5,337,416 downwards.
AATTTTACCTGAACTGTTATTTTTGTCCTGGCAAGAGGTGGTTTTTCGGGGAGGTATAGTGTGCAAAACTACAATGGAAAGACTTTTTTTTCCACAACTACAAAAAAAAATACATGTGGACAGGTGTTACAACAAGCAAAGAAGAAGAGTTTTAAAAGAAACATGGCACAGTATGTGTGGAAGCACCAGGAAACTGAATCATTTTGTAATTAAGTACAAGTTAGAAGGGTAATATAGAGTACAATAATATGAGTGTATCTGTAAATCAACATGATATTTATGTTTGTCACCATGTTTGTTAAATGATTGCAATAATAAATAAACAAATCATCGTATTTGTGACTTAATAGAAAAAATGACATTACGCACTTCAGTTTTTTCAAATTTAGTAAATATTGGTAAAGTTTTTTTTTGCAGATGTTCTATGGAAAATCCACTAACTTAGACTTAGACTTGCTTTACTGTCATTCAATTAACGCATCAACAGTACATATATTAAATGAGATGTCGATGCTTTGACTCGTCATATTTAACAGAGTGTTAAAAAACACATAGTGTTAAAAGAGGTAAAAGTGTGAAACTGACAGTGGCTTAAATAGTATAAAAATATTATATATCTATATACACATACATATAAAGATTAAAAATAAAGTGACACAGTGCGAATAAAGTGACAACTGATTCCATTGCACTGTCGAGGTAGCAGCAGGTTGGAGTCCAGATTATCAGTTATCGGTGGTTCAACAGAAGATGACAGCGTTTCTATGGTGTGGAATGTCCAAATATGTCATACTTGACAATGATGACAAGCTGAGAAACTGCATTTTACCTAAATTATTAACATGCAATAATAGCAATAATGGTTCAGACCTTATTAAACACTTTAGATCAGTAGATGCTGTTGTTTCACCGGTGGCTCGTTCAGTCAAAGGGTTAAACACCTGTTTTATGTTCCTCCAATTGCTTCAGTCGTATATTATTAAAGAATCAGATCCCACCACTAATTGCATGTTGTAAAGAAGCACTTGCCTGATCATTTCCTACTGTTTTCCTTCTGAAAACTACGACTTACTTAAAATACTCCCTTCGAGGACTGACTTTTCCAGAGGCAGGTACAGTGATATTTGGGGATGGGGGTTATCATTACTGTTAAACAGGGAGGTCAACTGTGAACGGGCCCGACGCGCTGTCATTTTCTTTCAGTTTAATGTTCTGTCTAGACTTCTGTTATTTCCCAGTGCTGAGGTTTGACCTTTCCTGTAAGTAGTCTTGGATTCTGCGTCTTAGTATATTTCTACGTGAGATGATTCTGTCAGATTTAATTCTCTCTTAGTTCACTGAGGAAAAGGTCAAAACAACAACCGTCTCACTGTTGCGGATCTTTCCCCCCCCATGTCCTCCTATGATATAACTTAACAAAGCTCCGTGCTCGTCCTGCGCCGAACACAAACGCACTGACTTGACTCGACCTGACAGAGCTCCACAGGCTTAGGTGTTCTTGAAAATTGGTCATGCGCGGTGGGGGTTAAAGGTCAAGAGCAGGCAGCAGAACAGACGCCATGAGGGTAAGATATGACTCCCATGGTGCCTTGCTTTCAGTGCTGACCCACAAAGTCATTTGCCGGTGTTTTCCTGTGACATTGACGGGGCTGAGGCGTGCAGGTTCACATGTGTGTGCGTGGAGAGTCAAGGGTGCGGTAAATTGTTGCTGTTCTGCCGTTTGGTTTAAGTGCTCTTCCAGACGTGGCAGGTTGTTTACCTTCCACATGCATGTGCACATACGTGTACACCTGAGTCTCTAATTGACTTAACTGCACTGGCTGCTCTGTGTGTCCAGACGAGGGTCGCTGCATGACTCGTGAACCCTGAAAGCAGCCTCATGGTTTTGCTCTAATGCGTTCAGACCTCCATGTCTTTTACGCTGATCATTCCCTGACAGTGACTCCGTTTACATGCGACTAATATTCCTGCTTTTCTCCCTAATTCCACAAATATTCCAAATAAACTGTTCACATGGTCAGTAGAAAAATAATAATCTAATATTTGTTTTAAATGCAGATGTGCATACCCCGCCCCATTAAAAATAATGTCACTTTGCCACTAGAGGCAGACATTCCTCTCTCTCTCTTTGTCTCTCTTTCTTTCTTTTTCTCTGTCAAACATTTTCTGGAGAAAAATTTACTTTGTAACATACTTTTGCACCTATATCTCCCTCCCTATCATTAAGTTTAACAATACCTACAGTCCTGTGTAAAGGTCCTAGTCCAACATTCAGTTTGTTATAAGTTCTAATGGCCACACATATGTATTTCTCAGTCTCTAGATCCAATCTATGCATCTCTCTCTCTCTCTCTCTCTATATATATATATATATATGTGTGTGTGTGTGTGTGTGTGTGTGTGTGTGAAGTATGTACAGGAGGAAAACAAGTTTCAGTGAAAATTCAGCTTCTTTAAACCACACCTGTGCATGTAACAACTGAAAGGGTTCTATCTGCACTCTTTTACTTTATTTTAATTATTATTTATGTTTTATTGATTATATTTTTATTGTAATTGTGTGTTTTTAAATTGTCTCTTTTCCATTTTTGTAAAGCACTGTGAATTGCTCTGTGTAAGAATTGTCCTATACAAATAAACTTGCCTTGCCGCAGTGGTTGTATTTAGTGTCACCTCCATTTACACTTAACATGTCTTTAACTCTTTTGTTCAGACAATATGAGATTTATGACATTAATTTTCTGATGTTTTATACCAGGTTTCATTCAACACATGTCAAATGTTTCTAATTGTTTGTCCGGCTTCTTATTTTGGGGTCAGAGGTCACATTAATTAGTGATCTTAACTGTTACAGCACATTTAGCTCAGTTTTTTGTGTCTCTTTTAGGCTCTGGACAATTTTTTTGTAATTTCTTGTTGCATCTAAAGATACAAATAATTTATACATATGTATAGTTGTTCTCATAAGTTTACATACCTTAGTAGAATTTGTGATTCTTTGGCTATTTTTCAGAGAATATAAATGTTAATACAAAACATTTTCTTTCACTCATGGTTAGTGGTTGGGTGAATCCATTTATTGTCAAACAACTCATAATGACAACAGAAACTACTTTATTTTCTCAGATGGTAAAGCTTTCCATTCTTCTTGATAAAACATCTTCAGTTCCTTAAAGATTTTGGGTTTTCTTCCTGAACTGCATGTTTGAGATCTTCCCAAAAAGGATCAGTCTTATTGAGGTCAAGAGACTGAGATGGACACTCCAGAACCTTCACTGTATTCTGCTGTACCGATGACAGGTCGACTTGGCCTTGTGTTTCGGGTCGTTGTCTTGTACATGCCATGATCATTCTGTCAGCGTATGTAAACCTATGAGCACAGCCGTATGCTGACCTCAACTGTGCACAAACAACCATGATAAAGGTGGACCAGTAGACTTTTGTACAGTATTGTGTATTCATACTCATAAACCTGTTGATATCTTCTGTCATATTGTGTGTATTTTTCATTCCAACCACATCTGTGGATTTGTCTTCGTTGCATCCATCTCAACCAGAGAGGATCTTGGTCTTTTTCCCAGCTGTAAACAGGAGCCTTGTGTCACAACCAGAATAATTAGATACATTTTCCAACAGCACTGTATACATGTCCAAATAATCCTCATAACACAGAATAATATCAGCAAATCCCACATGTCCTAAACAGAGTCATTTGGAAGAAGGCCTGACCTAGAATATGGTAGTTACATAACACCTGTCAAACTCAGAATATTCAGGAAAATAGTAGAATATTAGCACTGATCACATGTTTTTAAAGATCATGATTGATTCCACAATTGTTGTTTTGTTTGTTTTTTTTCAGTTCTTATTAGAATAAAATATTCTAATAAATAAAACATTCTTGAATGCATTCAGGAATAATTAATTAATTGGTTCTCCCTCAACAATACAAGCAATGCAGTCCATACAATATACAATTAAAAAATAAACTCTCTAGAACCAGAATGCTGGGGTGCACATTTGTGATGTTAAAAAATAAATTAATGGTTAAGAGAAAGAAACATTGATAGAAAAGGGTTTAAAAAAAGAGGTGTGAAAAGGACATTGGACATGGCCTTATATAAATGATGGTTGAACTGGTTTGACATGTAATCCATCTTTCCCATCTTTTCAAAAACAGTCCTTGTTCTATTCTTATTGCAAAAGTAATTCTTTCCATCTTAAAAATGTTGTAAATGATATCAATCCATTCATCCACTGTCGGTTTTTCTAGTTTTAGCCACTTTCTAGTTGTGACTTTCCTACAAGTAGCACTTAACCTCCTAAGACCGTCTGCCCTCATATGTGGACAAGAGTTTCACAGCTTTACACAAACAAAACAAAACAAAAAAAAAAACAACTGTCCTCTGCAAAGGATAAGCCATAGAAATGTTTTTATAATGCATCTAAAAATATTGTTGCATCATGATGTTTGCAATATAAGTAATTATTTCATTTTAAAAGGCCTGTTAGGGCTGATAATGACGCAAAATGTTACGACGATGCATAATGTTATGATTAAAAAAGAAAAAACTTATTATGTTATAACTGATCAGTAGTGTTACAAATTATAAATTGTTGACTCATAATGTTATAAAATTATTACATTATGTAAAGGATTTTTTTTTACCCACTTTATAATGTAACAGCTGACACAAAATGTTATATGCGCAAAAAGTTGTTACATTACACACTCAGCTTGTTGACCAGTTATAATGTTATGAATTTTTATAACTTTTTTATTTTGGTAACATTATGCATCGTTGTAACATTATCAGCTCTAACAAAGTCAAAACTCAAAAACCTGTGGCTTCCCTGGGTCTTAAGAGGTTAAGATCGGAAATAAATATTTATGGTTTTAGAGTTTTTATCACATTTTGATTACGTCAGTAGAGTTTCAGTCAGCAGAGTAACTTTCATTCAAATATAATAAAACCTTCAATGTGTCAAAGTGAAAAGCAACCATGAATGAGCATAAAATACTTGTTTTGCGGAGCATGACCATGTAAAGCTTGGCCTGTTTATCGCACAGACAGATCTGCTTTTCTCCTTCTGTTCACCTGCTGCAGACGTGTCTCTTTTCCATCAGTGGAAGACATTATTCTTTCGTCTCTACCTTCTCATCCACTCTCCATGGACAGGCAGAAACTCATTTCTCTTGACATTTGTTTTCAATAAAGAGCCATCCTTTTTCCACTCCGCAGACCTGCAATAAAAGCATTAACCTATGTGCTGAAGTCGACCGCAAGAGGAGATCCCTCTGTCTGCTTTTCTGTCCCTTTCCTATGTTACTCTCTCTCTGTTTCATCTGGGTTTCTGTTTATTTTGCAAGTTTTTTTTATTGCAGGCATAACTCAAAATTCAGAGATTTTTATCATTATAGTCAGGTTTAATAGTTTCAAGAAACAACAACAACAATAGTAGACTATGGGGACGAGCTGTTCTCCCATGCTGATGCCATCTACCACACGGCTCTGCACTTGATTAGAGGAGATAGTTTCCACACATAGGACGTCCCGGTTAAAGAGGAGACACCTTCACATTTACACATCCGTCTGTAAGGCTCTATTATCCAAACAGACGAATTAGTCCAGTTCAGAGCTCTTCATCATCACAGGAGGAACTGATTTTAAAGTGTACTCACTCTTACACTGAACTGGTTTTGCACAATATTACTGTAACGACACACTTTGACGTTACTATCCAAAAGAGCCACTGCAATTTTTATTGGCTTCTACTTTAACTTTAAGCAACATTTTCAACAGTTTTAACATCATTTTTGCTAAGTTTGTATACTTACGTATGTGTGACTGAACAAGTCATGTGTGTGTAAATGTGAACACTATTGCACAAAAGATTTATAAGGTGAACCAGCCTTTTTCCTGGTTAAATAAAGGTTAACCCATAAAGACCCAGTGCTACTTTTGTGAATCTCTTTCTGTATTTACCCTTTCTTCAGTGATTTATCACCATTTATTGTAATATTATCCTTTTTATTTTGTATTTATTAAGTGTTACCCCATAAAGACAACATCTGATGACCTCCTCCCATACCCTTAATAATGCGTTTTGACGCCTCTGTTATGTCACATGATTTGATTGTGTTTGTCAGACGTGATTTGACAACCATTAGAACATATTATGTTTTTCAAATATAACAGAGGCTGGGATACATGGAGGTGACCACAACCCATACCAGGCCAACCAACAGGATTAAATAATACATTTTCTTTATTTTTTCTTTATTTTAATTTTTAAAAATTTGTTCATTTCTTTATTTTTATTTTATAAATTTATGAATGATTAATATATTCTTTAAATTGCTTTTAATTTTAAGGTATTTTTTGTTTTATTTTTTATTTTCAAAAAAGTTTTAAAAATTACAATTAAAATAATAATAATAATACATTTTCACTGGTTTTTCTGAAAGTTTGCAGAAGTAGTGACAATTGTAGCCACCAGAAAAAGAAAAGATACACCAGAAAAACAAAATGTTTCATAGTAATATACAATATATATGGGTTGTTCCTAAGTGTGTAAGGGGGAAAAAATTAACTAAAAATCTGGGTTTTTTAATATATTTAATTTACTGGTCATAGATATTCATAAAATTTTAGCATACATTCAAAGGTTAATTTCTCAGAAACAGACAACTGAAGAAAAAGTGACTTTTTTCAGTTAAAACAAAATTGAATTGAATGAATTCATTTTAATATTATTTAATTCACTCAACTTTTTAGCAGATGTGACCAATTGAAGAACTTTTTTACATTAATTGAATGTTTTGTTTTTCAGTGTACCATTACATGAACTGATGGTTGTTTGAAAAGTTCGAGAACTTTTTTAAGTAAATAATTCAAAAATAATGCGAGTTCAGCTTCTTTTAGTCAAATATTTTCTGATACCTTTACTCTTCCGTGTTTTTAAATTAAATATATTAGGGTTTCAAACAAGACATTAGACAATTTCATCTGACTTTGGACTTTCATCAGCATTTTCTGACTTTTTTTTTTTTATCCCAAACAACAAATGAACTGAGAAAATACTCAACAGATAAACTAACTGTGAAAATAATCATTAGTATCAGTTCTACTTCCTGCAGAGCCTTCATCGGAATCTGATATTATGCATGTAATTACCTTTATTACCAACAACATGAACTGCTTTTGTAATGATGACAGGTTTTTGTTTTTTTTACTGAAACATAGTCACTGAAACACTCCCCTCTGAGTCCTTTCTCAGTGAATCTGGGCTCTCCTTCTGTCTTCCTGCCAGTTTGCCTCAGTGTAACTCTCCCTGAGCCTCAGTATTAACTGTAAAGGGCACAGCTTTGGCATCTTCCTCCACTTTTATCTTTCTTATTTCCCCCTTTCTGTCTGCCTCCCATCTCTTCCTCTTTCTTTTCCTCTTGGATTAGTGAAAATGTGCAGAAGTTGCTGTCTTTGCATTACTGCAGCCAAGTGGGTATTATAGGGAAGAAAAAAAATGACAGCGCTTTTAACCCTTTATTGGGAAGTAACTATTTTTTTGTAATTTCCGCACATAATACAAGACAGTAACAGCAACAGTTCCAGTGAAAATAATGCCGGCATTCTCAGGTTCAGTGTGTTCTCCAGGGTCTGTTAGGTCCACCTCTGCATCAACAGTGAGTGGACTTGCTTTGTTAGGTACCATGAAATAATGGTACTAATGTAAGGAATGGTGTTAAAGGGTTAATGTGGGTGGACAGGTGTGTGGATCAGCACTTATGTTAGTCTAAAGGGCTATGTTCAGACAGTTGGTCTTGATGCACAATTCGGATTTTTTGGTGAAATCCGATTTTTTGTGTGGTTGTTCATATTACACATTAAGTGTGACTTTTATCAGTTGTGAGTATGAACTGAATGCGACTCTGAAGTGACCCACATGAGTAATACATGACCATGTAGGCATGTACTGTGTTTAGGGAAGTAAGGATATTTTTCCCTCATTCTCCTAGGATACAGAATTGTGAGGTTTGTCGCATTTCAATGATGTAAAGGTTGGATAAATGCGACCTGGTCATTCAGACTGAAGTTGCATTGCAAAATATCAGATACTTACCAGATTTACAACCACATATTTACCCAATTTTCCAGTTTGGGATCAATAAAGTACTTCTAAGTACTTCTATTATATGAAAGTGGCCTGGGTTGGATTTGAAAAAAAATTGGATTTGTGCTGTTCAGACTGTCTTTAAAAATCAGATTCAGGTTCATATGGGCAAAAAAATTGGATTTGGGCCACATTTGCCTGCAGTATGAATGTAGCTACGTTCGAAAAGTGATGTTCTGATGTTATAAAATACGTGTTCCTTTCAATTTACATGTTTTTCTTGTATTTTTTTTTATATGTACTGCTTGGATTTTTTTTTCTTTGCAACCTGTGGGTATGGAACTACATATCGTAACTTTACTTACATCACTGTTAATCACTTTAAATCATCACTACACTCACTAAAACACTGTGCCCTTGAATGTGTAAATACATGTAGTTTTTTTTTGTTGTTGCTTTTTTTTAAAATTAGAAGTGTCTTGTTTTGTCCTCTATTTTGTCTTCTTGTGTTATATGTAAAGCTGCTGAATGTTTGAATTTCCCTCGGGATTAATAAAGTATCTATCTATCTATCTATCTATCTATCTAT